>SJYC01139443.1:0-34899 GCA_006408675.1 Madoqua kirkii
ATTATGAGATGATTGCCACATCAAGCTAATTAATATTTCCATCACCTCATTGAGTTACCATTGTGTGGTTTTATTTCTGTCTTTGTTATTTATATTGAAGACAATTGAGATCACCTCTGCAAATTTTAAGTATACAATACAGTATATGGTCACCATCCTGTACATTACACCCTCAGCACTTATTCGTCCTACATAACTGAAACTGTACGCTTTGACCAACATCTCCTCCTTTCTCCTAACTCTCAACCCCTGGTAGCCACCATTCTCTTCTCCGCTTCTGTAAGTTCACCCTTTTTAGATCCCATTTATAAGTGAGATCACACAGTATTTATCTTTCTGTGTCTAGCTTATCTCACTTAACATTAGGTCCTTAAGTTTCATCTATGTTGTCACAAATGGCATGATTTCCTTCTTTTTTATTTTTTTAATTTAAATTTATTTATTTTAATTGGAGGTTAATTACTTTACAATATTGTATTGGTTCTGCCACACGTCAACATGAATCCGCCATGGGTGTACACATGTTCCCCATCCTGAACCCGCCTCCCACCTCCCTCCCCGTACCATCCCTCCAGGTCATCCCAGTGCACCAGCCCCAAGAATCCAGGCTGAACGACATTCATGTATTATATATATATTCACATTTTCTTTATCCATTCATCTGTTGATGAATATTTAGATTATTTCAATTTCTCAGCTATCGTGAATAGTGTTTCAATGAACATGGGGGTACAGATATTTCTCCCTAAGCCTGATGTCATTTCCTCTGCCAATATAGCCAGAAGTGGGATTGCTGGATCACATATAAGGTCTATGTTCAATTTTTTGAGGAGTCTCTATACAGTTTTCATAAGGTCTTCACCAACTGACATTCCTACCAAAGGTGCTAAGGGTCCTCCAAGAAAATAAATACTGATATGCTTTATTCATGCTTTAATAATTAAAATGAAAGCCTGCTATCACCTCTTTCAGCAACCACTAAAGACATCAATGTCAAACAAAAGCTCTTTACCTTTTCCATTCTATACATCACTTGAATCTTTGTGTCTTATTCTGATTCACTCAGTTACTTCACTGTTTCATCCAGCCAAGGCTTATTAAGCATAAACCTTACACCAGGAATTGTGTCCAGTCCAGCAATACAGCTGCAAGCACTGTACCTTTTGTTTTAACTGTGACATTAATACTGTATTAATTGACCTCTCATTATTCAGAAGTTGCCATTAGCACAGTGACTTCAATTGTCCATAATAATAAAGAGGTAGCTCTGATAATGCAAAAGTGATTTAGATTTTGCCTTAAAAGGCATTTTTGGGAATTCCTGTAGGGTGGGGTGGGGGAGGTGGGAGTCCCAAGAAGAGGGATCAATGTGCTTGGCTAACGATTAGGTTTCTATGACACCTCAATTCCATTTCATGACAGCAAGGAAGATGAAAGTTTTAGGCCTGAGTTTGTCAAATAAAGGGTTTTTGTTTTTTTTTTTTAACCATGGGAGATCCTTCGTTCTCTACAAAGACAACTCAGATCTACTGGAGATCTGAGGCAACTTGTTGTCTTTAAAACTTGGTGCACACGCCTTTCATTAAACGTGTGATGTGTTGAACGAATTGAGATTTTGTGTTTAAATCTCTGTTTCCCAGGAGAACCAGCTGGCCCAGCAAGGAAGGGTTGAGCACAAAACGCTCGCATTGAACGTAGGCTCCCTCACTTGGTGGGGACAATCCCACCTGCAACATCAACAGTGACTCAGACACGCTTTGGAACCCACAGCTGTGTGTCTGTCTCGTCTGGGGCAGGGGCACAGCATGTACAGAGGAGTAACAGAAAAGAAACTGGTTTGACGAAGATGCCCCAGCCGGATGCAGGTTACTAGAGACAAGGGCGTCTCCATTTCAGCCCCACTGAGATCTGGACAGGGTGTTGTCCTGTGCTCTGTAGGGTGTTAACAGCATCCCTGGCATCTACACACCGTGTCCGACTCTTTACAACCCTATAGCCCGCCAGGCTGCTCTGTCCATGGGGATTCTCTAGGCAAGAACACTGGAGTGGGTTGCCATGCCCTCCTCCAGGGGATCTTCCCAACCCAGGGATCGAACCCAGGTCTCCCATGTTGCAGGCAGATTCTTTACCATCTGAGTCACCAGGGAAGCCCAGTCTCTATGCACTAGGTGTCCCCCATCCCAGATGTGACACCCGCAAAACCCTCCAGACACTGCCAACTGTTCCCTTCAGGGCAAAATCGGCCCCAGTTGGGAACCAGTGTCCCCCGGTGACCTGCTAGCCTGTCTTAAAAATCAAATGACAGAAAGCGAGTAAAGGCGAAAGGATCTGGCAGCCCCTGAAGCTCCAACCCAGGGGTTCTGGGTGCTGCTGGCCTTTTTTGTCCCTTGGGCAATTTTGAATGATGGGAGGCCCAGGCGACATGCCAGCGCAGGTCATCAAAAACTCAGCAAGAAGGACGAAGGCAGCATAGTACTTGGCTGTGGGGACTCTCTGCTCTGAGCAGACATGTCCTTCTCAGGACCGGGCAGATTAGCTCTGTCGTTGGAAGGGAAGGCCAGGGCCTGTGTACACAGCTCTCATCCACCCACAGACAAAGGTAGCGTTTGCTAATGGCCCGAGACTGGTCTTGTCCTCCAGGCAATTCTAATCTACTTGCTACAGAGACTCCAGAAAAGCCCCTTAAGAAGGTTAAGAAGGACCCCGATGGAGTTTGCTCAGAGAAGCACACAGAGGAGGGGCAGCGGTGGCGGAAGGGTGTGAGGGAGAGGAAGCTTTCTGATGAATGCAGGTCTTTATTCTTAAACAGCTAAAACGTGCTGCCGCATTCCAGTAAAAACTTGCCAAGGGGGAATGGGGGAGAGGGGTAAATTAGGAGTTTGAGATTAACAGATGCACACTATTGTATATAAAATTGATAAAGACCTACTATATAGCCCAAGAAACTATATTCAGTATCTTTTAATAACCTATAATGGGAAAAACTCAAAAAAAGATTATACACACATTATATATATTGACTCAGTTATATGTATAACTGAATCAATTTGCTCTACTCCTGAAACTAACACTACATGGTAAAGTCAACTGTACTTTAGTAAAAAGTTGTTTAGGGGGAAAAAAGGAGAGAGACTTGGTTTAAAAAAAGGAGAGGGATCTATGTATACCTATTACTGATACATGTTGATGTATGACAGAAACCAACATAATATTGAAAAGCAATTATCCTTCAATTAAAAATATATAAATTTATTTTAAAAAACACACACAACTTTTGCCAAGAGTCTGAGACCTGGAAAAAATTTCTGAAATTTAAATGAACATGAAACATTTGAGCATCTAGAGGATTATTGCAAGTGAACCCTCATCTCCTGCACTATCAGCCCCATTTGATAAATCTGCAATATTTGATTGGCCATCAGAGCTGAAATCACTAAGTCAGGCAACAGAACATGGATGTTTCCGGTCTTGAGCCCAACAGGCACATCTTAGAATTCTAGATGTTCTCAAAATGAGAGGTAGATTTTTTTCATAACATTTATTAAAAATTCCAAACATAAAATACCAGGAGAAAAGGATTTTATAGAGAATACTCTCATGTTCCCACCACCAAGATTCCACCATCAACTTTTGCTATACTTCCTTATCCACCTATTTATCTTCCCGTCTGTCCATCTACTAATTCAAATTGTACGTTTCTTTGCGCTCATTCTCAATGAGCATGACAAAAGAGCAGACATTTTAAAAAGCCATTTCTAATTTGTTAGTCAGCATTACTACTACTTGTTGGCCAATTCACACAGCTGTGTGGAGACCGGTGTTGAGGGTGGGAGGGGTCAGGCCTTGAGTTGTTAGAAACCAGGTAACTAAATTACTATACTTTACTTTTGAGAAATAGCCTTTAAGTTTGCTTAGACACTTCCTGCGGCCTTTGCAGATAACCTCTAGTGGAAAAAAAAAACTGAAGAGACCATGTTCATCCTAAACACTGTGGTAAGTACACAAAACCTATGTGAAAAAACGCGTTTTCAAGTCTTTAGCTTCCTCAAGCCACTGTTGCCTCAAATACACTTCCTGCCTTTACAAAGGCTTAAAGATTTGCATATTGAGCTGTTTCTTTCTGAGAGATGTCTCACAAATACTCTAGCTCGGAAAAGAGGTTAATTGCCCCATTTCTTCAGGGGTTTCTAGCTTGACACTTGGAGTTCTTAAAAAAATCACTTTTGGTTTGTTTCTAGGTGGCTGTGCCAAATAAGTGGCTCTGTAATCCTTGTTTGTCTCCACCTGACTTCTCATCCTGCTTTGTGATGGAGAATTGTTCCTTGATTTGATATTCTTTTAAAGAAAAAAAAATGAGCTGGCATTGAATTCTTAGCTGAATTCTTAGCTGAATACTGCTTGTTGGTGTGTATGTGTGTGTTTTTCTGATTACACCACAGGCCTGGAATACCATTTTCAGCCCAACTCCTTGATGAGGCCTTTGTAAACTTTTTTTCTCCAGATGAGCTATAAAATAGTCAGGATGGTTGCACAAAGCACTCAGCAAGATGTGTCTTCTTTCTTAACTGTTACACATCTTTAGCTTGAAATAGAGGGAAACCTGAGGTCATTATGGCTTAAAATTGCCCAAGACGTCTGACTGGTTAACTGGGGAGTCAAGTGGATGGTGGGGAAATGGGGTGAGCTGGTGGTGTTTAGTGGCAGGAGGCTGGGGTTCCATTTGGGTTACTGAGAACTCCCCGGATATAAAGGCGGGCTGGCTTGACAGGGGAAAATGGCATCCAACCCAGCAAGGGAAATGGTCTTGTCCAAAGAAATCCTGACATAAAGGTGTGAAGGTTGAGTTTCAGGCTGGTGTAGAATTTTCCAGGGTGTCACTGTGCCTGTGCCTAGGGCGGGACTGACACTGGGGGTGGGGGTTGTCTGGGATGAGCAAGGGAGTCCAAGTGATGATGAAGGAGGCATAGATGGTCTTGGGGACCCACATGGAGATGGGGAAAGAGCTCTAGACATGATTGTTCCTCATCTCTGAGGCTAGGGACACGCACGCCTCCAAGCCTATCATTTTAGGCAGAACGGATACTTCACCCAGTGGAATATGAAAGGCCTGGATAGATTCAAATCCATCCTGAGCATTGCTGGTCAAGAAGGTGGAGATGGATTTTGAGAGTTTCTTAGCAGAGGAAATGGGTTTACCACTGCAGCAAAGGGGCCTCAGGCTGGGTGTTTTTCCTGCCTGATGTCAGGTGGTGGGGGAGGGAGGCACCCTCGGCCGGCCGCCAGAGCTGGGTGGGTGGGTGTGTTCTCCAGGCTCCAGCGATGGTGCAGGCAAAGGGTCAGCACTGGTGGGGAAAGGACTCCACAGTGGAGGAGCAGGTGTCCAGGAGACAGGCAGGGAGAAGGGTGTGCACTGGGCGCCCCTGTTGTGGTTTCCTGTTCTTTGTTTCATCCTGAAGCAATTCCGTTCATATGATGGTGAACTCATCACCAGGCTGAAGCAAACCCGAGTTGCAAACAGACCGAGCACATCTCCTAGAACAACAGTCTGTCTGCTCCAAGCGCCTGCAAGCCATTGGTTGGGCAAGTCTACTGCTTTGTATTAGATTTGGCTTTGTCATAGATGGACTAGAGAATCATGTCAGGCCTGGAGTGAGTGAATGAAGTAGCAAACGACCAAATCAAGGACCCTGAGTCTATGATAGGTCCTCCACTCTGATACTTAAGCCCTCCTGAACTTTGTGAATCATTCCTAAAAGCAGAGAATGAACACATCCTGAAAGAGACCTTAAAGCAAACCGGTCCTCAAACCACGTGCTTGTTTCACGCCTCCCATTGTCACGCTGAACACCCTTCATAATCTTTGGACCCCTATTTTCATTAACTTGAACTTCCAGAAATTGTTGCCTAAGACATCCCTGGTACATATCTTGATCTTGTGTTTCAAAAGTCATCAGGGCTCCCCTCGTGGTCCGGTGGTTAAGAACCTGTCTTGCAATGCAGAGGATACTAGTTCAACTGCTGGTCCAGGAAGATCCCACAGGCCGCAGAACAACAAAGCCCATGTGCCAAAACTGCTGGACTGCAGAGCTTGCAAGCTGCAGCTACTGTGCTCACATGCCTAGAGCCCCTGCTCTGCAACAAGAGAAGCCACTGCAGTGAGAAGTCCATGCACTGCAACTAGAGAGCAGGTCCCACTCTCTGCAACTAGAGAAAAGCCTGCATTCTTGTTCCCAAACCCCTCTTACACACACTATTTGTACTGCATGTTTATGTGTTTACACTGGATGTTAAGCAAGAGACTACCAGTCATTCTACCAGCTTGTTGTTAGAGAAATTGTTCGTAGTAACAAATCCTTGAGGTGTGAAAGGCAGCTATGGTTAGTTTAAGAGTTCTGAGTCCCACCTGATTTCAGCCTGCATCGCTTCTCCAAGTTACTGTGGTGTCCATTTCCTTTGTGAATGAAGGAAGATGCTTTCCCCTCTAGTGATTACTGAGGCTGACTGGTTTTGCTCTGTACTTCCCTGGAGGACCTTGTCTTTTCTTTGGCTCACCTTCTGTTGCCCTTCCTTATTTGTAGATGACTGAGGCAGACAGGTTTCTTTTGAATGTCACTGACACTTTGTAACTAGCCAGGAAGCTAACAAGAATACCAAATGTCCCTTTCCCATCAGGGAACCAGCGCTGTTTTGTTTTTCTATCCTGAACCCCAAGTGGGGAGTGGCCTGGATATAACATCCCTTTTGGTGAAGACTGATTAATTTCATGGGCAAGTGAAATTTGCACAGTGCTCTCAGAAGCTCTTGACCTGTCCAGCTCAGGACTCAGCAAGCTTTTCTTCCCAATCACCACGGTCAATGTCTTAGTCCTATATAGCCACATCAGTCCTCAGCTCCTCAAACACAAACTACGAAAGGACTGTGGATTCACTGGAGTGATAGCAATGCTACTGTGAGGCAAAACACAAGGACAGCCAGGTTCTGAGTCAGACTTGGGTTCAAGGGAAGGCCTGGAAAATATGTTAGGGAAGCTGGTAAAGAATCCACCTGCAATGCAGGAGACCCTAGTTTGATCCCTGGGTCAGAAGATCCCCTGGAGAAGGGAATGGCTACCCACTCCAGTATTCTTGCCTGAAGAATTCCCATGGACAGAGGAGCCTGGCAAGCTACAGTTCACGGGGTCACAAAAAAGTCAGAGACGACTGAGTGACTAACAATTTTCTTTCACTTGGATAACATATACTTTTGTTTTTAAATGTTGTGTGGTGAGGTATAACTTACACATGGTAAAACTCACCAAGGCCTGCAAATTTAGAATTGCACTTTTCTATAATCCTTGGAGGAAACTGCATCACATTCAGAGTCAAGAAGCGTGGACCCTGTTGCCATCCCCTCCCCATCAATGTCACCTAATAACTCTCACCTCTGCAGGGCCTCTTTTGTCAAATCTAAGAGTTGAACTAGGTGATGGTAAGACTCCCTCTAGATTTTAAGTTCATACTTTTATGCTCTAAAAGACCCCAAAACAAAACCAAACCCCAAAACTTGTCTTCCTCAAAGATCTTTAGTAATCACAGGAGAAATGGATTTCCCTGGTAGTCCAATGGTTAAAACTCTATGCTCCCAAGGCAGGGGGCCTGGGTTTGATCCCTGGTTGGTGAAGATCCTGCAGGCTGCATGGCACAGTAAAAAAAAAAATAAAAAGAATTGCATGAGTCAAGTTTGCTGTTGAAAGAATAAAGCTTCTGGAGCTCAAAGTTTCATTTTTACAGTTGCTGCTAAGGGACTTGTTAAGCATGTCAGAGCAAAGAGTTCCCACCCCTTGCTAATGTGCAGTCGGGCTCCCCCACCTCAGTCACCCTGGTCTGCAGAGGCTGTGGGAACCAGAAGTCAAGTTTCTCAGAAAGTTCATGCTGCCTTGGACGTTGCCAGATGGTACTGGAGTAGAAGCGCCCAGGGCAAACATACAAGGTTCTCTTCCTCTGATTACAGAGTCTCTCCTTACATTCCTCCCTTAACCTTTCTGAGCTTAAAGGTGAAAATTTTTCTATAGCTGGAGAGAGTCCAGCACTCTTCGGTTATGGACTGGGGGCTCTGTTCAGCCAACTTTCGAGCAAGACATATTGGCTTGGCTGAACTTTGTTTGCTTTGCCATGTCTCTCCTCCCCCAAATCAAATACCCGAATGCTAAGAATCAGTGGAGCACATTCCTTCCTGGATCCAGGTTTACATCTGGGGCTGAAATGGGACATTCACTCACACAGGGTGACCAGCATTGAGTTTTTGGAGAGTGCTCCCCAACCTGTAAAACTCTCTGGTTTATAAAAAGTAACACATTTGAGTCAGTTCATAATAAGGTAGATGAACCTAGAGCCTGCTATACAGAGTGAAGTTAAGTCAGAAAGAGAAAACAAATATCATATATTAACGCATACATATGTAATCTAGAAAGATGGTACTGATGAATATATTTGCAAGGCAGCAATGGAGTCTCAGACAGAGAGAAAAGACTTGTGGACACCATGGGGGAAGGGGAGGATGGGAGGAACAGAGAGAGAATCGTGGAAACATATACACTACCATATGTAAAATAGACAGTCAGTGGGAATTTACTGTTTGACACAAGGAGCTCAAACCCAGGCTCGGTAACAACCTAGAGGGGTAGCAGGGAGATTCAAGGGAGAGGGGACATATGTACAAATATGACTAATTCATGTTAATGTATGACAAAAATCAAACCAATATTGTAAAGTGATCATCAATTAATTAAAAATAAAAGTAATTATATAAAAAAAGAAATAAACAAGAAACTCTCTGGCTTGATTCCCAGTTGAGGGAGGAGACAACCACAGTGCCCAGTCTCTCCTTTCTCCTCCTGGTGGACACAAAAGCTTTATACATGGGGGTAGGTCTCATGAAGAGATCAGATTCCTGACTCCCGGCCATTACTGGCAGCCTTGGTTTTGACTTGTTTTGTTTTGAAGGCCTATTGGCAAGTTGATTTCCATGGAAGCTTGTGGGACTGACTGAGGAAGCCAACCTAAGGCTCCACAGTCCAGTTTACAGAGCCAGTGGCGGTGTGTACTGCATCATCGTCTGATGACCCTTTACCTTGTTCTGTTATTTCTAAATTGCATGTTAATTCCTAACATACTATAACATTTTTAATTGTGTTTTTAAAAAATAAGAAAAAGAATCAAAATGACTAGGAAAATCAATCACTCCTCAGTAAAGCTGAAAAATGCAGAATATCCATCTCCTCGCATTAGAATATACAGGTATAAGAGCTGGGACTCATATCTGCTTCCTTTATTATTGCATCACCAGTGCCTTGGACAGTGCTTGGGACCTAGTGTTGAGCTGATTAAACAAGGAGGCCTTAGATGGATAGGGCTTTAATGCCCTGGTGGCCTATGGAAGCAAACCAAAATCTAAGCCTGTGAAGGCCTCAAGGTTACCAAATTGAAACCAAAGGCCAACCAATCCCAAATAGCCAACTATGCTAGAAGCTATAACCAATCATTTCCTTATTTTGCTTCTGCCTTTTCTCTATAAAACTCTCTCACCAAGCTCTTGTCAGTGGAGGGCTCCTAACCACTTTCGGTTTGATGCCCCCATTCAAATAGAATTTTTCCCTCAGTTAAATGCAGATTATCTCTGTTTATCTTTTAATACTAGTAAAGGCTGAGCCAATCTTTGCAGAATGATTGAATAAGTGAATTAATTAATGACCTCTCACAGAATCTTCTTGTAGAGTTGGGTTTTTTTAACCAAATCCCTAAATAAATCAGTATAAGCATTTATTGCATCTATGACATGAGTCAAACAAAGAAACAAAAAAATAGAATAAAGAGAGTAGGAATGTGTCAACTATCTATTCAGGGAAGTAATAACTAAGCTTTTATAAAAAAACTATATGAAATATCACTCAGGAGCAAAAGAAATACTGGCACTTGAAACATGGTTCTCAAAATAATTATGCTGAGTAAAAGAGGTTGGGTTTAAAAGAGTATCTGCTGCATGATTTAATTTATATAAAATTAATCTACAAAATACAATTGATAGTAATAATAATCAATGGGTCAGTGGTTGCCTGGATACTGAGAGTGGAGGGACAAGGACTGCAAATGGGCGTCAGGAAATGTTTAGGAATGATGGCAGTGTTCAGTGTCTTGATTGTGGAGATGGTTTTACAGGTGTGTTTATAAATCAAAGGGCTTCCCAGGTAGCTCAGTTGGTAATCTGCCTGCAGGAGATCCCAGTTCGATTCCTGGGTTGGGAAGATCCCCTGGAGAAGGGCTAGACTACCCATTCCAGTATTCATGAGCTTTCCTGGTGGCTCAGAGGGTAAAGAATTCACCTGCAATGCGGGAGACCTGGGCTCAATCCCCGGGTTGGGAAGACCCCCTGGAGAAGGGCATGGCAACCCACTCTAGTATTCAGCTTCCCAGGTGGCGCTAGTGGTAAAGAACCCGCCTGTCAACGCAGATGTAAGAGATGCATGTTTAATCCTGGAGTCAGGAAGATCTCCTGAAGGAGGAAATGGTAACCCACTCCAGTCTTCTTGCCTGGAGAATCCCATGGACAGAGGAGCCTGGCAGGCTACAGTCTGTAGGGTCTCACAGAGTTGGACACAACTGAAGCAACTTAGTGCACACACATATAAATCAAAATTCATCATACTGCACATTTTAAATACAAGCAGTTTGCTGCTGTTGTTCAGTCACTAAGTTGTGTCTGACTCTTTGCAACCCCATGGATTGCAGCACATCAGGCCTCCCTGTCCCTCACTATCTCCTGGAGTTTGCCCAAGTTCATGTCCATTGTACATATACATATTCATATAGTAAACATGCAGTTTACTGTATGTCAATTGCTCAATAAAGTTGAAAAATGCAAAATGAGTACATTCCAATGTACCAATCAGGAACTACCATCTGAGTAGTTCATTAATTAATTCAAGAGAATTAATCCAATATGCATTCAGTGAAGTGATGTTAACGAAATACATTTATGTTTGTCATGATACATCAAAGTTTCTATTTCAGAAGCAATGTCACCACAACTATGACCCATAGACCTTTTGCTTTATCCATAGACCCGCTTCTCCATCTCCCCCTCCACCCTTGCATTTTAACACTCATTCAACAAGTGTTTGTTGTACTGTTTTGTTGGTGAATTCTCTATCAATCTCCTCTGATCTCTTTTGAACTCGGGTCCTGTCTTCCAAGTTGCTAGGTACCCACCTTCCACTCCCATCCTCCTCTCCAGAAGCTAATCTTAAAATCTAGAGGTCTTAAAATCTAGGGTTTTTCTCTTCCAACCTACAAATCCTTCATAAAGCGACGAAGAACACCAGGGCTGTGAAAGAAGATGAGGACAAAGTCCCCAGCTGTTTACTAAGAAAGCAATCTCTGTCACTGAAATTCTGGAACTTTGCCACAAGTCTCACCGGAAGAAGCTCTATCTAAAAAGAATGTCTGTTCCCAGCTGGCTCTCGCCTTGTTTTGCACTCAACCAATAAACTTGTGTCAGCTCAGGGAGAGGGAGATGGCGTAAGTGGGAATAACTACTTAAAGTGAAAAGAAACATAAGAGGTTGATATTTTCTTGACACAAACCCTGATCACGTTCTTTCTTGCTAGGCTTCCCCACTTTTCCAGATGGTGTAGTCCATCATGTCTGGGCCATTCCCATATGCACGGGGGTTTACTAGTCCATATTCCCACCAAGGTCATCTCACGACCTGGAGTACCACTGAGCTGGTTTCCTTTTCAGACATTCTTGGGCTACATTTTCATTTCCTCCACATCCTCACTTTTTAAAAATTCTATGTGAAATCATCTTTCCCCAGCGAGGCTAGTTAAGGGGTGACTGCTCAGGAGACAACAAACGACTCTAGACTCCTGGGTCCCAGGTTTGAGTCCTGGCCTTGTAACCTTGGAGACTTCAGAATTGCTGATGACTCTCAGAGCCTCCGTTTCTTTATCTATAAAAGGAGGCAATCATACTAACTTGCATTTGTAAATTCTTTTTTACAATACAAGAATTTTATTGCTACCAACCCATGTTTTCTAAGACAGCAAGAATGAATTGTGCCCAGTGCTGAGTAAAGGCTGACTAATGGGTTCCTTTTACTCTCATTGGTAGGGTGAGTTCAGCCGTTTGCCTTTAGGAAAATCCTCAGCTCTTCACTGGATCTGTAGTTTATTTATTCTTGTTTGTTTTCTTGGGGTTCCCCCCTTTCTTTCTACTTGGACAGTTACTAAGCCTCAGGGGGTCTTAGCCTACAGAGAATTGTAAATCTCAGATGCTAATGAATTTTATGGCTCCAATCTAATTAGCCAAAGACCTCTGAGGCCTGCCAGGCACTTCATTAATTGTGTTATATCTAAGATCCTGGGGAAGTTGGGTGGTTTCCTTGGAAATACCCAAGTTCAAAGATTTAGGTCATGGGTTTTCTGCAAATTTCTTACAGGGAATCAAATATGTGTCTGAGCAATTAGTCTTGTGTTCAAGTCTGCTTTTGCCTTGCTCTCATCACTAGTAAGAGTGCTTTATGGCTGTGGTCCAGATTAAATTGCTTTGTGGGTTAAATGATTTCCTGTATGTATTCTTATATCAAAATCAGTCAGTTTCTCTTTTTAAAAAATAAAGTGGCCCACATTCACGAGCTGTAGAATCTGACAAGGGTGACTGTTATGATCTGCTGTAACCTCCCACTGTTGAAAAAGAAGATCCTTGAAAAGGCCCAAGCAAGAGGCTGGAGTCAACTCCCTTTCCTGCCAGTCTACCTCTCTCTCTCTCTCATCTGGCCAGTGAGTATCTTTTTTTTTCTGGCTCCCAGATCTACTCCCAGCACCCATGGTTTCATGTCAGTCAGGTTTGCTTTTTACACACACAAAGTTCTAAATTATGTTTGCAGTCCAGTCCAACCTTCATAAATGACCATCCACATCCACCTGAAGGTCTTCTTCCGCAATGGAAGAAGGATACTCAACCACTTAATATTTGCAAACACCCACCAGTAGACAAGACCGCAGAGCCCGGAGAGAGCAGAAGGGACGGGAAACTCGTTAGCTGCCTATTGAATTCAAAGGAAAACAGGCACTTCCCCCAGATGTGCAAGACGAGGACTGGGATTCTTTTCATGTGTCAGCACCCAGTGCGCCTGCTCATTCTAAGACCGAAAACACACATGGGGTATCCTCCTATTCTCTTCTGGAGGGCGGAAAAGAGAACAGGTGGGATGTGGGAGAGGAAAAAGGAAGAGACCCCTACAGGGCACTGGAAGGGACCCGCTGCATCCCTTGAAGATAAGGCCCTGCATTGAGAATGGGGAGTGTAGAACTGGAAACTCCATTAGCTTGGTAAACAGTTGGCTCATCCCCCCTAATGGGAGGACATCTCATATTTGCTTTTGTCTAGTTGCCCAGCACTGTTCAGCAAGTGAATCATAGAAACCTAAGGGCCAATGTCAGTCACTTCCTGTCCCCCACAATCTTCACACCCTCTCTCCATATGGCCCATCCTTTATCAGTGATGGGGTGAAGAAGCTGCTTGACAGAAGTACTCCTGACTCCTCTTCCCTCTGCTGCTGCTGCTGCTGCTAAGCCGCTCCAGTCGTGTCTGACTCTGTGCATCATGGACTGCAGCCTGCCAGGCTCCTCCATCCAGGGGATTTGCCAGGCAGGAGTACTGGAGTGGGGTGCTATTGCCTTCTCCACCTCTTCCCTCTAGTTTCCCGCAATTCCAATGTCTCAGATAGGTTGTGGCATGGAGCCAGGGAACATAGCATGGATGACCCCACAGAGCAACCCAGAAGGATAAGAGAGAAGGGTTGTTGGGGAAAGAGGAAAACCCATCTGGGCAGGGTGAGCTCTGTTTGCAAACAAGGTAACTTGCTATAAAGGAAAAGATGCATTTGATTCAAAGCCTGTTACTTCCAGTGTTCACTGCCACCCTATTCACTATAGCCAAGACATGGGAGCAACCTAAATGTCCATCAACAGATGAGTGGATAAAGAGGTGGTGCATATGTACAGTGGAATATTACTCAGCCATAAAAAAGAATGAACTAATGCCATTTGTGTCAACATGGATGGATCTAGAGATTATCATACTGAGTCTAAGTAAGTCAGACAGAGAAAGACAAATACCGTATGAAATCACTTACATGAGGAATCAAAAAAAAAAAAGGGCACAAATGAACTTAGTTACAAAACAGAAATAGACCCACAGACAGAAAACAAATTTATGGTTACCAAAGCAAAAACATGGTGTATGGGGAAGATAAACTAGGAGTTTGAGATTAACATATACACACTGCTATATATAAAACAAATAAACAACAAGGGCCTACTGTATAGCACAGGGAACTATATTCAATATTTTGTAGTAACCTATAAGGGAAAAGAATCTGAAAAAGAACAGCTATAGATAGATAGATACATAGATGGCACTGGAAGGGACCCGCTGCATCCCTTGAAGATAAGGCCCTGCATTGAGAATGGGGAGTGTAGAACTGGAAACTCCATTAGCTTGGTAAACAGTTGGCTCATCCCCCCTAATGGGAGGACATCTCATATTTGCTTTTGTCTAGTTGCCCAGCACTGTTCAGCAAGTGAATCATAGAAACCTAAGGGCCAATGTCAGTCACTTCCTGTCCCCCACAATCTTCACACCCTGACTCCATATGGCCCATCCTTTATCAGTGATGGGGTGAAGAAGCTGCTTGACAGAAGTACTCCTGACTCCTCTTCCCTCTGCTGCTGCTGCTGCTGCTAAGCCGCTCCAGTCGTGTCTGACTCTGTGCATCATGGACTGCAGCCTGCCAGGCTCCTCCATCCAGGGGATTTGCCAGGCAGGAGTACTGGAGTGGGGTGCTATTGCCTTCTCCACCTCTTCCCTCTAGTTTCCCGCAATTCCAATGTCTCAGATAGGTTGTGGCATGGAGCCAGGGAACATAGCATGGATGACCCCACAGAGCAACCCAGAAGGATAAGAGAGAAGGGTTGTTGGGGAAAGAGGAAAACCCATCTGGGCAGGGTGAGCTCTGTTTGCAAACAAGGTAACTTGCTATAAAGGAAAAGATGCATTTGATTCAAAGCCTGTTACTTCCAGTGTTCACTGCCACCCTATTCACTATAGCCAAGACATGGGAGCAACCTAAATGTCCATCAACAGATGAGTGGATAAAGAGGTGGTGCATATGTACAGTGGAATATTACTCAGCCATAAAAAAGAATGAACTAATGCCATTTGTGTCAACATGGATGGATCTAGAGATTATCATACTGAGTCTAAGTAAGTCAGACAGAGAAAGACAAATACCGTATGAAATCACTTACATGAGGAATCAAAAAAAAAAAAGGGCACAAATGAACTTAGTTACAAAACAGAAATAGACCCACAGACAGAAAACAAATTTATGGTTACCAAAGCAAAAACATGGTGTATGGGGAAGATAAACTAGGAGTTTGAGATTAACATATACACACTGCTATATATAAAACAAATAAACAACAAGGGCCTACTGTATAGCACAGGGAACTATATTCAATATTTTGTAGTAACCTATAAGGGAAAAGAATCTGAAAAAGAACAGCTATAGATAGATAGATACATAGATATTTGAATCACTGTGCTGTACACTTGAAACTAACACGACATTGTAAATCAAGTATACTTCAGTAAAACAAAACAAAAACCTGTTATTCTGTTCATCTGACACCAAATCCCTGATTTGACTGGGTTCTCTTCCCTTCTATGGAGCAGTTTTTGACTGAAATGATCCATTGTGATTTCATTGTGGAAACAGCTTCATAGCAGAATCTGTGTTGGGAGTTTGTGTCAGGAGTCAAGTTGTGGAAATGTGATTCTCAAATCATTATGGAATCATGAGATTAAAAAGAAAGAGAGTTGCAATAGTTTATAGGAAGTCTAAAGCAAAAGTAGAAAGAATCAATGCTGAAAATAGGAGCCTTAACTAGTATCCAAGTCTTGGTTTAGTTTATCCCGATCTTACTCAGGTTGAAATGCAGGTTGACCTCACAACTTGAGAATTCCTGGGAACCAGTCATGTTCCAAGGAATTTTCCATTTCAGGTAAACAAGCTGTTGTTTGGGGCAGGCCGGGGAGGTGAGAAGGGGGGGTTTCCTTCCAAGTTACTCTTATCTTTTATCAAGGCCAAAGGCAGAGCAGTGGTGACTCTAGAGAAAAGCAAACATCAGAGCATGATATCAGAACAGGCTCTCATTCAGCAGCCCATGGTCAATACCTGTGCTTTTCAGTCCCCACCCTCCCATGTTAATCCATCATCTCCACCTAATCCCAGATTAAGTCTCCCGATCTAGATGTCCAGTCCAAGGCTTCTTTCCCAAACTTATTAGAAGGAGAAGGAACTTCCCTGGTGGTCCAGTGGTTAAGAATCTGCCTTGCAATGCAGGGGACATGGGTTCAATCCCTGGTCAGGGAACTAGGGATCCCTCCTGCTGCAACTACTGAGCTGGTGGGCCACAACGAGAGAGTCCTTGCACCACAAGAAAAAATCCACATGACACAATGCAGATCTTGTGTGCTGCAACCAAGATTCAATGTAGCCAAAGAAAGAAAGAAGGACAATCTCGAAAATGACCCTAATCAGTATACTATAACATTCTTATTATGAAACTTTTATCCCACTCCCTGCTGTTGGAGGCCCCATCACTTGAGAATCAGATGGCACCAGGAAAGGCCCATGGGCTTCTTCCCCATCCTTTGCACCCCATGCCCACCAGCCATCCACCTATGTCTTCTCTCTTCTGTGCAGTCCAGTGAGAGGCTCTCACCTTCCTCCCACTTCCAATGCCTCTGCACGTGATGCCTGTCAGCCTGGGACACTTTGGCCCCCAAGTTTTCTCACGGCTGACTCACTCCAGTCATCTTGTCTGAGCCCAAGGCTCTCCTTCTCGAAGCCAGACTTTCCCAGACCACTCGAGACAAATCCACTGCTCCGCTACCTTCTTCCTTCTCCATCTACTGCTACTGCTACTGCTAAGTCACTTCAGTCGTGTCCAACTCTGTGCGACCCCATAGACGGCAGCCCACCTGGCTCCGCCATCCCTGGGATTCTCCAGGCAAGAACACTGGAGTGGGTTGCCATTTCCTTCTCCAGTGCATGAAAGCGAAAAGGGAAAGTCAAGTCACTCAGTTGTGTCTGATTCTTAGTGACCCCATGGACTGCAGCCTACCAGGCTCCCTCCATCCATGGGATTTTCCAGGCATGAGTATTGGAGTGGGGTGCCAGTGCCTTCTCCATCCTTCTCCATCTGTTTACCTTATTTTTTATTTTCTTTTGTTGACTCGAAGCTGATTGTCTCAGTTTATTCTCCTAAGGGCAGAGAACTTGCTTGGCTTTTTCAAGCTATATTTATTGAATGAATAAATAGACACACATAGGTCAACCATCTCTCGCTGCTTCCCTACCCAGGAGGGATTCAAATTTAGAGGTTTTCCATTTCTAGAAACTTCCATCCCCCTCAACAACCACCTCTATCCACACACCCCCGTCCGACACACACACATACTTATCTCACACCATCTCATCCTACCCCACCATCCCACTCTCGAGGAGACCTGGATATACCTAGATTCGCACTTAACGTGGAATTGCAGTATCTCCCCCCAGTTCTTGAATGTCTGATGTATATGTGAATCTCTGGCTTATGCTAGGCCCATGTGCTCAATAAACACTTGCTGGCTCCATAAATAAACTAATGAAGGAATCAAAGGGGCTTATTAGCACAGCTGATGGTCTATTTTTATATCGGGTTTTACTGGAAATCAGCAAATGTTTTCCGGGAAGGCCTAGATGGTGAATATTTGAGGGTTTGCAGGCCATACGCTCTCTGTTGCAGCTCCTGCACTCTGCCCTTGCAGCAGGAAGGAATGAGCTGGGCTGTGTGCCAGGAACACTTCATTTGCAGAAATAGGCAGTGGGTTGGATTTGGCACCTACCTGGCAAAGATCCTTAAAAGGTATTGCTTTGTTTTGCCCTAAAATACTTCGAGGTAGATATTAGAATTCTTTTCTTCTTGGAGAGGAAAAAATTGGGACTCACGGAGGCTGAGTAACTTGCTGCAAGTGGGAGAGCCAACCTATTCACTCCAGAGCGTATACCAAAAGACTCAAGGAATAATCTAGAAATGAGGTGCTCATCATCTGGAGAAGACTGAGGTATTGAAGATGATCAGCAAAGTGTTTTCTTAAGAACCTTTAGGATCAACAAGCAAAACTGTGCTGCTGTTACTTTTTGCCTTTTTTTTTTTTTTTTTTTTTTTTTGCTATTTGGTGACGCAGAACATTCAAATGATTTGAAGGAGAAAAAAGTGAAACTTTGGGGAGAGTCTTGGGCTCTTGCCTGGCACAAAATGCTAAGCTGTCCTGAGTTGTCTGTGTCCAGAGGCTTGGAGGGGGCGGGGGTTCAGGGAAAGTCAGAGCCAGCATGTGTTGCGAATGCACCCTGCACACTTAGTCTCACACAACCCTTACCTTCAAATCAGCGATGATCCTTCATCAGCAAGAAAAGGGAATCAGTGCAGACCTCTGTGTAGGCCATGGCAAGCTGCCTGCAAAAGCATATTAATTTGGATCTGCCAGAGAAAGTGACTCTATTTGACCTTAAGGAGATTTCCCTTATGATGCTTTCCTGCCTCTGTTTCAGCAGCCTGTAAAAATTATAAAACATAAAAAGTCTCTTAATTTTAAAGCATAGAGAAGCTAAGCTAAATTTGGATTTATACATCCAACTGGGTATAGTTTGAGAATCTTCTCCCTTGGAACATGGAAATGAACATCGTCTGTCTAAGGGCATGCGATGGTAACAATTCCATTGGATCTACTTTGGCATTGGTCTCTGTTGACTAGAGGGAAGGAGGAAGGGAGGGAAAGAGAAAGAACTTGGGTCTGCTGGCCTCAGGCAAGTTATTTAACCTTTCTTTGCCTTACTTTCCGCTTTGTAAAATAGATGCAATGATACTTAGACTTCAAAAGGCTTTTATGAGGACTAAGTGGAAAAAGTGAAAGTGAAAGTGAAGCGGCTCTGTCACCTCCGACTCTTTGCGACCGCGTGGACTGTAGCCCACCAGGCTCTTCCATCCATGGGATTTGCCAGGCAAGAGTACTGGAGTGGGGTGCCATTTTCTTCTCCAGGGGATCTTCCTGACCCAGGGGTCTAACAGAACTTGTAATCCAAGATGTCTGTTCTTATGAGAGGAAGTTCTCCTGGTCATTACAATCAGATTCCAATCCCTCTTTTTAAAAATAAGGAAACTGGAGCCAGAACACATTAGTGACACATAGCATTTACACACAAAGCTGCTCTGTCTTTACATAGACCAAAGCCTTTAGGATGTTTTTCTAAAAAGTTTTCAACTAGGTATTGAAACGTTTTTACCATTAATTCAGTAACATAAAAATATGCTTTGTAGGCAGAAATTTTTACACACAGCTTCTCTATACATCTTTCGAGTAAAATGATACAGATTTGAGTGAAAGGACCAGCTGGTGTTTTAGAGTTTCTCATAGAGCATTCTAGCTTGTTCTTAGACCAAGTCAGGTGGATTTAAAAATGACCCCTTGGAAAAATCTTATCCAACTGATTATTGCTGGGTGATAAGTTTGTACAGTCTTTTTGAAGTTTTCTCCCCTCCTGAATATCTATTAAATAAAAAATGATTAAACTTTTTGAACAAGTGATTTCACTTCTGGAAATACATCCTACAGAATCTCTTGTATAAGTGCACATAATCCAGTAGAAGGATGTTTACTGTAGCATCATCAACTTTCCATAACATTAAAATATCGTTCAGACACCATGTTTTAAAATGATGCTTACTCTCCCATTTTGCTATACCATCATTTATCTGACTAATGTCCTTTGCTTGGCTATTCAGGTTATTTCAAACTTTCTTTTACTACAGCTGGAGACATGAATATTCTCGTGGAGAATTCACACAGAAGAGCCTCTATGAAGAGAAAAAGGATGATGAGGAGATGAATCTCTTATACTAGAACACACACCACATCATACAGAGAATGAAAGAGTGAAGTTACTCAGTCGTGTCCAACTCTTTGCAACCCCATGGACTGTAGCCTACCATGCTCCTCCATCCATGGGATTTTCCAGGCAAGAATACTGGAGTGGATTGCCATTTCCTTCTCCAGGGGATCTTCCCGAACCAGGAATCATACCTGGGTCTTCTGCATTGCAGGCAGACTCTTTACCACTTGAGCCACCAGGGAATCAGAGAATGAAAAAGGCGGTACAATTAATGAGGTAATTAAAAGCCAGCATCCATGGCACGGTTCCTCTGCTAACAGAGAGTGTAGCCTGGGGGCATGGAATGCCTTTCTTCTTGAAAAAGGAATCACCCCAGGCTTGGCTGGGGGTCCCTCCAGCTGCTGATCTGTGAGAGGCTGACTCCATGGTGATTTACAGAGAGAAAAGTATGGCCCCTGGCTGATTTTTAAACTACCAGCGTGCATGCTTAGTCCCTCAATCCGACTCTTCGATACCCCATGGACTGTAGCCTGCCAGGCTCCTCTGTCCATGGGATTTTCCAGGCAACAGTGCTGGCAGGCATATTCTTTACCAGCTGAGCCATCAGGGAAGCCCTAAACTACCCAGGGATAAGCCCACAGAAGGAGGAAATGGAGCGGGGATGGGGGCAAAGAGCCGGGAGATTTCCACATGGTCATTGCCCCACAACATCCCAACTGAAAGCTTTGAAAGAGGCCAGTGGAGGCGAGGATGACAAATTGAATGAAGCCTCTCTTTCCACCTTGGGAACAAGTGCATGTTCCTCAGAATTGAAACTGAGTCAACCTTGGTAACAACGTGGCTGGGAACTGAACCATGTGTAGCAAAATAAATGTAAAATTGATTTCAGAACAGAGCCATCCACTGTGATCACTAATGTTATAGTGGGAGTTATTTTTAGGGGGAAACCAGAAATAGAAGGATCATTGTGACCTACACCGTATCAGCTGCACCTTCACTGTGCCATTAAGAGCTATCCACAGCTCCACTGGGGGAAATGGATACAGGTTATTGGAAGATTAAAGTGTGCAGAAAAAGTCAAAACAATTACAGACAATATAGACTAGGTAGTTAAGTCAACTTTATTGAGTCAGTTCAGCAATTCATTCATTGAAGATAGTTTGTACTAGGACTTTCTTTCCAGTTTAGAGGTAAAATAGAGGCAAAGAAAGACCTTTTAAACTCTGTTGCTCTTGATCTCAGTCATAAAAATAACAACATTGTCAGCAGAAATTACACAGTACCCCAGTTTTGAGCAGAATGGAATTATAGGGGGTGGCTTTAAGATAGTTTCTCTTTTTTTGTTTTTGTTTGGTTGTCATGGAATTGGGTGTCTGCTCCAAAGAGCTGTGTCTAACTTCTTTGCCCAATGTTCTTCAGGTAGTAGGAGCAAGGAGAGGTGGCTTTACTGAATGTGAATTAAGCAAAAGCACAGGTCTTAAAATGAGATTCCATTGGAAAGAGATTTGACTGGAGATGGAATGGAGGCTTCCCTTGTGACTCAGATGGTAAAGAATCCACCTGCAATGCTGGAGACCGGGGTTTGATCCCTGGGTTGGGAAGATCCCCTGGAGAAGGGAACAGCTACCAACTCCAGTATTTGGGCCTGGAGAATTCCATGGACAGAGGAGCCTGGTGGGCTACAGTCCATGGGGTCACAAAGAGTGAGACATGACTGAGCAACTTTCACTTCACTTGGACTTGGAGCACAGGGTAAGGCATCAGGTGGCATATTTTCATTCCATTCAAATGAGTCTTAGAATTTGCAAGCCTACATCAGTCAAGCTCTATCATTTCAGAAAACATGCCATGAATGACTTTTGGACCCATCCAAGGATCTTCCCAACCCAGGGATCAAACCCAGGTTTCCCACACTGCAGGCAGATTCTTTACCATCTGAGTCACCAGGGAAGCTCAAGAATACTGGAGGGGGTAGCCTATCCCTTCTCCAGGGGATCTTCCCAATCCAGAAATCGAACCAGGGTCTCCTGCATTGCAAGCAGATTCTTTAGCAACTGAACTATCAGAGAAGCCCAGGAAGGCTATGGGGAGATAAAAATATGAGTGAACAACTGTCATCCAAAAGTCTGACACAGTTCAGAGACAAGTGAGTTATTCAGAAAACTGAAGCGCACCTTCTGAGCAAGCTGTACTTCCTGCACTTGACTCGGAGACAGTGACTTCATCTTTCCGGATCTGAGGTTCCTCATGAAAATGGAAGACAAAGGGCCCTGCCTGAAGATGGCTGCCCAATAGGGGGCACTTATTTCCTCCTGCTCCCCCTCTGCTCCTCTTGCAGGCCCAGCTCCCAACAGTCCACAGAAGGCTTTGCTCTGGTCCGTGTAGCTCAAAGCTCTCCTCAGTGTTGTCAATGGTAAACTTGAGGGAGCTGCTGAGTGTGTGGCTCAGTCCTCACACACTTCCCTGGCTGATTAGACCGCCCTGAGAATGGGTCACAGGGGAGAAAACTGTCCTCCCAATTATTTGCCATAGGAGATAGGTTGGTTAAATATAAAACGATCAGTTCTGTATATTATATATTTTCTAATACATGACCATGCCCTTGGTCAGACTCTATACAATACATGCCAAAGTGAAATACAGTGGAAATCAGAAGAACAACAAATCATGCAGTAACAATGGGCTGTGATTTGGGGCCCCAAATGGAAGGAGAAGCATGGGCAGATCCATGACAGCATTTATTCTTGTCACTGTAAGGATTCACCTGACCGGTTCTTTTTCTTTCTCTTACCATGAAAGACACTAATGTTACTAACACAATAATAATTATAATAACTAATGGCATTCAGTGCTCTCTGTGTGCCAGGCATTGTCCTAGATGCTTTGCATGCATGACCTTATTAACTTCTTTTCAACAACACTTTTTTTTTTTTGGCCCACAGCGTGACTTGAGGGATCTTAGTTCCCAGACCAGGGATTGAATCTGTGCCCCCTGCATTGGAAGCATGGAGTCTTAATCTCTGGACCAACAGGGAAGTCTGTCAACAATGCTTTGAGCCTGCCCTTATCGTTCTCATTCTAGAGATGAGGAAACTGAGCCTTGGAAAAATAAACTCGCTTAATACCACACAGCCAGAAAGCAGGGGGGTGCCACTAGAACCACATCCAGCCTTCTTTCTTGGAACCACACCACACCAGAGAAAGGAGACTCATGGGGTATTGGGTCTGATAGGTGTGTGTTACTGAGTTCAACCTTCTCTCTCTAAAGGGATGGGTGGTAATCATATTTCTGATTCTATCATGAGCGCACCCCTCCTACTATCTCATTGAGGTTCCTTCTTTATGTCTTATAGTTGTAGAAGATCTTTTTTGGAAGGTCCCAGTATTTTTCATTAATGGTTATTCAGCAGTTAGATATGATGTTGGTGTTTGTGTGAGAGGAGATGAGCTCAAGGTCCTTCTGTTCCATCATCTTGCTCTGGGATCAGGAATTAATGTTTCCAAACATTAATGCAAAGTGGGACCTGACTTTGTCAATGAAAGGCTATTAATGGCGGGGCTCGGGGGACATTCCATAAAAGACCTGGCTGTGCTTTTCCCCTTTGGAATTGCCATGCCATGCACTGCAGAACAATGGTTCTGGGGTATCTGGGATCTGTCAAAGACCAGTCAATATGAATAACAAGAGTGATACCTAATTCTACCATGAGCTTGTGGCAGAGAGAAAGTCCCAGAGGTTTACATTTTGGGCCATAAAAGGCAAGTATAATGTGCCATTAATTGAGGCAATAGAGGGAATTTTCCCCAACACAGGGACCTCTTCATCCAGAATCAATGCAGCCCCGGGAAGATGCTGTGCTAGCTAGGCCTGCCAGAGCCCTGTGCCCCATCATGCCAGGTGAGGATCCTGCCTTCCTTATGGTTCCAAGGCAAGATGCCCAACGGTGAACACTGCAAACGTCAGTCCCTGTAAAAGGAACTTGGAAGCCACATGCCCTGAAGTCTACAAAGGAGGTGACATGGTATAATTTGCTGGCCTCCAGGGCCTGCCCCCAAATCTGCAACCCTCGAAACCTGAGGTTAAAGGGGAACCAAGCAGCTCTGTTCTCTTTTTGCCTTTATTTACTTCCTCATCTACTGTGTCCCGGCATGAAAAAAATGAGCCTATGGTTTCTCCAGTGTGGTCAGTGGACAGAACGCAAAGGACAGGGCTTTGTGATGGAGCCCAAGTTCAGGGGAAAGAGTCCAGAATGCCACCTGCTATGATGAAAGCAGCCAGAAGTCACAGGAGCCAGGGGTCACTTCTGAGATGGCTGCACTTTGCAGTCAGGGGGAGAGTCTGCCTCTTAGAGACATTGGCAAGGGAAGAGAATAAGCCACCTAATCGTTGAATCAATGCAAATGTCAAGGGATACTTCTAAAAAAGATTCTCAACAGTTTCAAGGACCTGAGATTTGAGAGCTATCCTTGGCAATCCAAGGCTTATATCTGATGCCTGCCCTAGAGCACTTAGATTCCAATGGAGAAATAAGAAACCAAATCCTGAAGCTTAAGGAGGAAAGAAGATACTAATAGCAGGGCAAAGGCTTGGACAGTGGTCCCCCAATATTTTCTATGGCCCAGTGATCAAAGGAGTTGAAAATCTGGAATTTTGTCCATAGTCCATATCTTCCAAGTTCCAAATTCAAAAACTGTCAAACCATGCAACTTTTCTGGTCCAGATTTGTAAATGTGTAACATAAGCAAGATAACTGAAGTCCCTTCACATAACTGTGTTTGCAAAAAGGCCCTGTGACTTTTAGTTGTGTCAGCTCAAAGGAGGGAGATGTTGAAGACAAACAGAAGAACTCTCAGTAGAATTGATAGAGCCACGGATGTGAGGGGGAAAAAATGTCTGCATTCAGGGAAGGAGATGGGCAAGTCCTGGAGACCCAGGTGGCTGCCTGAAAGATGATGGTGGGGCAGCAGACTGGAAAAGATAAGAGCCCTGAACATGGGATACAAATGGGAGCACATATCACAGTGATATACGGCATCTCCCAGATTTCAAATGCTTTGCTTCCCTGTGGTGACTTACTGTTTCTGTACCTTTCATTCCACCATCGTCACTATACATCTATTTCATCTAATCAAAACAGCCACCACTGATCAAGCGATTTCTAGCTTCAGGCACCATTCTGGGGGCCCCATATATTGCCCTCCTTAATCCTCACAACAGCCACGTGGCATACACTCTACTACTCCTTCCATTCAAGATGAGAAAACTGAGGCACAAAGACGTTAATCAACTTAGTCAAGGTCACACAGCTTGAAAGTGGTCCAACCTGAGACTGAACCCACACTGTGTGATGATAGAGCCCCACCCTTATCCTCTAACTTGAAAGATCCTTTTGCTGGGGAAAAAAAAGAAAGACATCTAGATTGCTGAGTATTCAGCCAATGAGATATCCAGGAGGTCTATGTAGTCTGTCAATTCATTTCACACATGCAAGCCTGACCACAGTAGCCCTGATCCTCCGAAGGTGCCAATACAGGCAGGGATATTGCCTCCCATTAAGGTGGAAATGTTGTTTCCCAATTCCTTGGCTGACCTGCCAGGCAAATCTGCTGCAGGAACAGTTTTCATGGCGTTTGTGACAAACTTCTATAAGACAGACATAAATCGACTGCCTTCTTTTACAGACTACACTGGCTTGGTAGCTCCCAGCTGTGCAGTCACAACAAATAACATGCCACGGGGCCACCCTAAGTGGGTGCTTATCCCTTTCAGCCTTTGTAATCCCCGGACAAGCAAAGAGCATTCACAGGAACAAAGGAGATGCTGCTATTCAATCATGTTATATATGAAAAGATACTTCTGCAATTAAAAAAAAAATAAATTTGATCACGTCTGCAAGAGCCAGTACAAGCGTCCCATTCGTCTTCCCACATCTGTGTCACTGGACCTTAGAGCTCACTCACTTGTGTAACATGGGGGAACCAAGAGGGCTGCTTCCTCATTGTGCGCAAGGCACCGCAGCCCCTCAGCTGTTATGAAACACCGCTGAGCTTCACAACAGGAAGTACAATCCATGGCCAGTACATAAAGCCCTTCCTTCCCTTTTAGCAGCCCCAGAACTTCCTTATCCTCAGTTCCAAATCCTTTTACAGATGTCAACTCAGGACCTTAGGTTTCCCTTTCCCTCTCTGAGCTCCTCTAGGGGTCAAACTTCTGTAATTCACCCCTCCTTTTAGGTAGTGTGTGTGTGTGTGTGTGTGTGTGTGTGTGTGCGCGCGCGCGCACACGCACGTGTGTGTGTTCAGTCACATTCATCTTTTCACAACCTCATGGATTGTAGCCCACCAGGCTCCTCTGCCCATGGGATTTCCCAGGCAAGAAATACTGGGGTGGGCTGCCATTTCCTTCTTCAGGTTAGAAGCAAGCAAAGAGACAAGCAATACTATCTGCCTTGTTCCCACGGAAAGCGTGACATCATAGGGGAAAAGCTTACTTGACTGTCCCCATCTTTCTTCTGTAAATATTTTGAGTAGGGCTTTATCAACATCACTTTGCCCTTGAGTTGGAATTTCCCTTTTAATTTAGCCCTAGCACGCCCAGTTCAAAATCCAACCAGGGAGCCTGAAGCAGGCAAGAGTATTTTGTATATAAATCTTTGCAAACATAATAGAAAGTGTAAAAAGAGCTCTGTAAATAGCTGTTCAAGCTCAGCAACTACAATTCATGCCAGGCAAATGGGGAAAAAATACTAATGTGCCTGTGATTATACACGAGAAGAAGGAAAGAGGTTCCTGAAAAAGCGTGCAGCTAATAAACATTTCATTCCTAGATCCAAGAACGCACTTGCTCCCGTATTTCTATGGATAGGTGCATTCGTTTTCTCTTGTTGCTGTAACAAATGACTACAAACTTAGTAGCTTAAAATAAGACTTTTTTTTCCCTCACACAGCTCTATAGATTAAAAGCTTGGCGTGGATCTCACCAGGCTAAGATCAAGGTGTTGGCTATACTGTGTTACATTCTGGAGCTTTCTGGGAGAATCCACTTCCTTGCTTCTTCCAGTGTCTAAGGTCAGGTGAAGTCACTCAGTCGTGTCCGACTCTTGGTGACCCCATGGACTGTAGCCTACCAGGTTCCTCTCTCCATAGGATTCTCCAGGCAAGACCCAGGGATCGAACCCAGGTCTCCCGCGTTGTAGACAGATGCTTTACTGTCTGAGCTACCAGGGAAGTCCAGCATCTAAAGCTGCCTGCATTCCTTGGCTCATGGTCCCTTCCTCTGCTTTCAAAGCTGACCTTGTCCAGCCAAGTCCTCTTCATGCCACCATCTCTCTGGTTCTCTCTTCCATAGTCACGTCTTCCTTTTTCACTTGTAAGGACTCTTGTGATTACATGGGGCTCACCCAAGTACTCCAGGATCATCACCCCATTTTAAGTTCACCTGATCTTAATTCCACCTGCAGCCTAAATTCCTCTTTGCCTTGTCACATAAGTTTTCACAGTTTCCAGGGTTTAGGATATGAACATCTTTGCAGAAAATTATTTTCTCTACCACAACAGGCAATATATATACATTTTCCCCTTAGTAACAGAACATTTGTTCTCTTTGTACTGTGACAAGACCCTCATATTTCTAGCAATTCAAAAGCAGGAAAATGTTAAGATACATGAAGTCATATAAATAATAGCCCCTCCAGTACTCATTATGCACATGGGCATGCTAAATCACTCCAGTCTTGTCTGACTCTTTGTGACCATACAGCCTATAGCTTGGCTCCTCTGTTAAACCAGGTAATATATTGGGTTGGCCAAAAAGTTCGTTCAGGTTATTGCATAACACATTATGGGCAAATCTGAATGAACTTTTTGGCCAACCCAATACTTACTCTATATTCATGTGTTTTCTGAGTGTTTACCAGAACCCTGTAAAATAGACAGTGTGGATGATAATATTCTCATGTTCAGTTGAAAATAATCTGAGGTTCAGAGAGATTCAGGTTCACTCAGCCATTGGGGGCACCCTGGCTTCCAATGAGCCATGAAAGGCACTTTTTTTTCCTGCCTTTTCAACCTCCAGGCCCTCACCCAGGGAGGCCTCCCCCATTCTCCCCCAGCCTCTCCCTCTTCTCTCATCCTGAAGCTAAGCCCACCAGCCTGGTGAGTCCTGGAGCTAACCAGCTGGAATCCTGGCAGCCCTCCCAGTCCTGGCTGGTCTTCAGCATCAGCCCCATCCCTGCTCCCAATACTGAAGTCTGGGGCTGCTGGTGGTCTGGGCATGTTGAGAATTTTGTGGAAGATGTGACTGCTAGAGCATCAGTGCTACATCTCCGCCATCTTTGCATCAAGGAAGCAAATTCTCATGAGAGAACAGAAGCTTTGAATATGGAAAGCAGAACTTGGGGACTCTTTGGTTGAACCCCACCTGAAATCCCATAGGTTTTCAACACTGCGATTTCTTCTAACATCAGTGGATGCCCTGCTTTTGGAGAACGCTGCTTTCAACTCTGTGTTGGGTCTGTCTTCCACGGGACATCCTCTCTGGGGACCAAACTGAGGCTGTGTGTCAGTCAGCTGGCCCCATTTCCCTGCAGCCCTTTGGTTTCAGTGGAGGAAATGGGGCCACGCCTCGCGAGTCAAGTCCCTACACGGATGACAGTCAGCAGGGGCAGAGGGAGGCAAGAGTAGAGATGATCCCTGCCAACAAAAGGAACAACCAGCCACTGGAAACGACAGCTTTTCTGTTTGGGTGCTGACATGGTACAGGTTTTGACTGTTTTCCTGTGCTTTTAGCTGGGGATAAATACACTTTTTGTGAGTTCTTTGCTGTAAAATCAAACAGTTCAACCAACTACCATGTGATAAAGAAAAATAAGATTACTGAAGTCTCTTCCTAATGAGCTGTGCTTGAAAATCATACAAACACAAATTCTCCCAGTATTAGGTTTTTTGGAGACCAGGACATTGCCCAGTTCTAAGAGAGTTCCAGACAAACATCCATTTTGCTTTATTGACAATGCCAAAGCCTTTGACAGTGTGGATCACAAGAAACTGTGGAAAATTCTGAAAGAGATGTGTCTATATCTCCCATGATTAGCTCAATGCCCCTGCAGTATTTTCTCCTTCTTATTGAGGTCAAATTGGGCAGAGCCCTGTGTATACCTTTCCAGATCTCCCTCCCAGCCCACTCATTAGCTAGGAATGACTTCTGATTTTTCCTGGGCTCATAGCAAATGTGTCCTCAGTGATACCTCTTTCTGCAACGTAGAGTTTTTGTCTGCAAACCACACTAGCTGTGTGCATTCCATGGTATGGTGGCACTAGTAAAGAAGAACCTGCCTGCCAATGCAGGAGATATAAGAGACATGGGTTCAATCTCTGGGGGGGAAGATCCCCTGAAGGAGGGCATGGGAATCCACTCCAGTATCCTTGCCTGGAGAATCCCATGGACAGAGGAGCCTGGCGGACTATAGTCCACGGGGTCGCAAAGAGTCAGACATGACAGAAGTGACTTAGCAGGCACACATGCTCAACAACTAGACAGTGACTGCTTGAGGTCATTTCAACGCTGCCTCTCAGAGTCAGTCAAGCCAGGAGCCTGCATAAAATAGGTGCTCAGGGAGGCTGGTGAAAAGATCAGCTAGACATGTACAAGTGGAGGTTTGCTAGAAAAAAAAAAGCTACCAAGTGCCATCTTGTGCCTGGGATTGGCTTCTGGGAGAGAAAAAGCATATTAATGGAAAACCTGATGAAACCCAAATAAAATCTAGAGTTGAGTTAATAGCACTGCCCCAATGTCAGTTTCCTTGTTTTACAGACAGTGAAAATGTCAGATGTTAACAATGGGGGAGGCTGGGGCAGGGGTATATGTGACTCTGTATGATCTTTGCAACTTTTTGGCAAACGTAATCCCAGAACAAAAAGTTTGCTCAAACAAAAAGAACAAGTTTGTGTAGAAAAAGCATATTAATGGAAAACCTGATGAAACCCAAATAAAATCTAGAGTTGAGTTAATAGCACTGCCCCAATGTCAGTTTCCTTGTTTTACAGACAGTGAAAATGTCAGATGTTAACAATGGGGGAGGCTGGGGCAGGGGTATATGTGACTCTGTATGATCTTTGCAACTTTTTGGCAAACGTAATCCCAGAACAAAAAGTTTGCTCAAACAAAAAGAACAAGTTTGTGATTTTTTAATATAAATGTATTTATTTTAATTGGAGGTTAATTACTTTACAATATTGTATTGGTTTTGTCATACATCAACATGAATCCACCACAGGTATACACGTGTTCCCCATCCTGAACCCCCCTCCTTCCTCCCTCCCAGTAAAGACATGGAGACGTTTTAAGATCAGTGGTACAATAAGAAAAGTGAGTTTGACCTTTTATTGGCCCCTCCCTTCTTTACTCCCCCTATCCTGGGTCCTGGCTCACTGGCTAGAGGTGTAGAATGGGCGGTGGGTGTCCTCTTCTACCCCCACATCTGGAAGTGGGCACAATTCAAAGTACAAAGGATTTAGCCATTCCAAGTGATGGTGAGAAGGGCCATTTGAATCAAAAGGGGTGTTTTCCTTTGATTTACCAGAATACCTCTTTCACCCAGCCAAGATCACAGTCTCACATGGAAAATGCTGGGTCGCCCCTCAGCCTCAGCCTTAAGACCCTGCAATGGACTGAGATCTGGTGATGGAGAGAAGAGCGTTTGCCTTCACCATTCCCTTCTCCGAGGCTGGGAGGATGTTACAGGCTGGACCTGATATTGACCAGGAAACTAGTCTTTGTTTCCCTGGCTGGCTTATCCAGGTCGTAGAAGACAGTTCAGTAACTAATAAGAGAAAGGCGCCTTTACTTGCCACCCCTCGAGTTCAACTTCAAACAAAAGAGACTGATGAGAACTCCCGGAGTGAAGTCCAAACTGCTGGGCCACTGCTGGGTGGCTCAGAGGGCTCCATTTGTCCTTACTGAGAGTGTCCAGGGGGAGTCCAACTGGCCTGAGATGGAACAACCATCCCATCCGGTTGGTGACAAATCTCAACTACCAGAAGGAGGAAGGTAGTCTGCAAGATTCTGGCAAATGCAGAGAAATCCAATGTCAGCTCTCCACCACGCACTCACCACCCCATCCTCACAACTCCCACCAGGTCCTACTGAATACAGACAAATGGTCCCAAGTCTCTCAGAATGAGATGAAGCCCTTCGTAGCAATGAAACCCTACGCACACCACGACGGCTTTTGCCTCCACAAGAAAAAACAGGAACTGTTCAGCCTGTGTCTGCCTAGAGCTGTAAGTTTACTTTTTTCTTATTATCACTGTGAGCATTTTCCTCCGAGAAAAAACTGAGCTTGCAAAATGACTTGGGGGGCTAAGTCCTCCCCGGCTCAGCCAGCTCACAGGGCGGGGGCCTGGCTTTTCCCTCCTGAACAGATCTCTCGGGCCCCAGGACGTGCATTCATATGTCCAGGTGGTGGAACCCAAGACTTGCAATGGCCAGTAGCGACATGGTCCAGATGTCAACAGCCACAGAAGGCGGGTTTTGTGAGAACCTTGCTCTCTGCAGATGAGCTCTACCCTCTATCCCAAACCAGGGCCCTGTGAATACTCCCCGCTCCCTTCAGGATGGCTCAAGTGAAGGATTGAACAGTGGGCAGTGGCAGCACCTCACAAAGGAAAAGCCTCAGCATCAGACCAGCTCTTGGCTATTTTTATTTCCCAGTCAAAAATGCACGCTTTCATTTGCTGACACAGACTGAGTCACCCTTGCAGCTGAGATTAGCATGCAGGAGTCTCAGCTTGCAATCTGGTGGGGAGACGCTTCCAACATTATTTATGCAACGGTCCTCCTTGCTCACTTCTCCCCTCCCCGAGTTTCTGACCCATATGCACCTTCTTTTCGTGGCACAAACCATGTGGCCTCCATTGCTTCTTTGATCAAGTGACCTGACCACGTGGCCTGGGCAGCCGGCGGAGATAACTCCGGATCTGAAACATCTGTTTCTTGCCCAGATAATTACGTGCTTAACATTGTAATTCGGGCTTGGCACTGGTGTTTCGTAATGTTTTCTTTTTTTAAGCTGGATTCTTCCAAGGGAGGCAAGGAGGGTAATGGGGAAGGAAAGAAAGGGAACACCAGCTTTGACTCTGAGGTTCTTCTGCAGCTGTGCTGAGGCAAACTGGAGCAGGGGCCGCCTGGCTCTCACTACTCAAAGTGCGGTCCATGGACTAGCAACATCAGCATCACCAGGTTGCTGTTAGAAATGCAGAGTCTTGATCCCCAGCTAGACATCTTGAATTGGAATCTGCATTTTCACAAGATTCCCAGCTGACTTTCATGCACAAGACAGGCAGTGCCCTGAGGGCTTAAGGACCGTCCAGTTGGTGGGGTCAACTCTGGACCACTCTGAAGTCACCAATTGGTATATTAACCCTTTCTACTTAGGTCCGTCTAGTCAAGGCTATGATTTGTCCAGTAGTCACATATAGATATGAGAGTTGGACTATGAAGAAAGCTGAGTGCCAAAGAATTGACGCTTTTGAACTGTGGTGTTGGAGAAGACTCTTGAGAGTCCCTTGGACTGCAAGGAGATCCAACCAGTCCATCCTAAAGGAGATCAGTCTTAGGTGTTCACTGAAAGGACTGATGTTGAAGCTGAGACTCCAATCCTTTGGCCACCTGATGCGAAGAGTTGATTCATTTGAAAAGACCTTAATGCTAGGAAAGAGTGAGGGCAGGAGGAGAAGGGGACAACAGAGGATGAGATGGTTGGATGGCATCACTGACTCAACGGACATGAGTTTGGGTAAATTCCAGGAGTTTTTGATGGACAGGGAGGCCTGGCATGCTGCAGTCCATGGGATCGCAAAGAGTCGAACACAACTAAGCGACTGAACTGAACTGAACTGATTTTCCAGTAGCCATGTACAGATAAGAGAGTTGGACCATAAAGAAGGCTGAGTGCTGAAGAACTGATGCTTTCGAAATGTGGTACTGGAGAAAACTCTTGAGAGTCCCTTAGACTGCAATGAGATCAAAGCAGTAGATCCTAAAGGAATGCATCATATCCCCTCTCCTTGTTTTTATCACTCACTGAGAAATAGCTCTTCCACTTAGGATCCAGTATTTCAAAAGGAAAACTAATTTTCCCTTCCACCAAAACTTCATGGAAAGCTTGGAAAGGTATTTACAGGCAGATTAGTAAGATCTTTTAAAAGTCCTTATGCAAATACTCCAGGCCTATCAGATGTTGTCTTTCATAGACTCTTCATTTTTCTAAGATGTAAAAATATCAGAGGACTAGCTTGAGATGAATGGTGACAACTATGGAAATCCAGAATGGCCAAAAAAGGGAAAATTTCCCTGTAGTAGTGTCATATGTTTTTCCTCATTAGTTGTTCCTATTTAAACCCTTAGCGTTTCTCTCCATCTTCTCTTCACACTCCCAAGCACATTTCAGATGTTCCTCACTCCTTGATTTGTTGTTATATCTAAGGGTTGGTGAGACAAAATCCTGTGAAAACTCATACAGATAATCACTTACCTGAAACACATTTGTCAACTGGCATTCAAATGAACTTAAAGCTATAAGCATAGGATTTGCTGGCAGTGTGCTTAGACCCAATAATGGCATGGATCTCTGCCTTGGTTGGATGCTGTAGGAAGCAATGGTGATGCACCACTGTCCAGTGTTCTTGGTCCCAGCATGGTCACACAGCCCAACTCAAGTGTTATTCATCCCACAGAGCTACTTGGAAGATGTCATTGCATGTAACATCGGTTCAGACAGTTTCCTTCTTAGCGCTGTTTGTTGGTTTGTTTTGTTTTCTGTTTTGAAATCTTGAGACCCAGAACTCATCCTGATATGGAGGTGTGGCAGCATTGGAAGTAGGTAGGCTGTAAATGTCCATCAACAGGTAAATGGATAAGGAAGATGTGGTATGTATATACAATGGAATACTACTCAGCCATAAAAAAGAACAAAATAATGCCATTGGCAGCAATAGGGATGGACCTAAAGATTATTATAATAAGTGAACTAAGTCAGACAGAGACAAATATCATCTGATATAGCTTATATGTGGAATCTAAAATAAAAAGATACAAATGAACTTAAGATAAACAGAAAGAGACTCACAGACATAGAGAACAAATTTATAGTTACCAAAGGGGAAAGGAACCAGAGATCAAATTACCAACATCTGCTGCATCATGTAAAAAGCAAGAGAGTTCCACAGAAACATCTATTTCAGCTTTATTGACTATGCCAAAGCTTTTGACTGTGTGGATCACAAAAAACTGTGGAAAATTCTGAAAGAGATGGGAATACCAGACCACCTGACCTGCCTCTTGAGAAACCTATATGCAGGTCAGGAAGCAACAGTTAGAACTGGACATGGAACAACAGACTGGTTCCCAACAGGAAAAAGAGTATGTCAAGGCTGTATATTGTCACCCTGCTTAGTTAACTTCTATGCAGAGTAAATCATGAGAAATGCAGGGCTGGAAGAAGTACAAACTGGAATCAAGATTGCTTTGAGAAATATCAATAACCTCAGATATGCAGATGATACCACCCTTGTAGCAGAAAGTGAAGAGGAACTAAAAAGCCTCTTGATAAAAGTGAAAGAGGGGAGTGAAAAAGTTGGCTTAAAGCTCAACATTCAGAAAACGAAGATCATTGCATCCAGTCCCATCACTTCATGGGAAATAGATGGGGAAACAGTGGAAACAGTGTCAGACTTTATTTTGAGGGGCTCCAAAATCACTGCAGATGGTGATTGCAGCCATGAAATTAAAAGACGCTTACTCCTTGGAAGAAAAGTTATGACCAACCTAGATAGTATATTCAAAAGCAGAGACATTACTTTGCC
>SJYC01139445.1:0-23487 GCA_006408675.1 Madoqua kirkii
TGCAGCGCAGCTGGTGCTGACCATCCCATCCCTAAAGGCCTTCGAGCTGCCTCCGCATATGCTGTCACCAAGCTTGATGCAACAGAGGCAGCAGCTCAGCCAAGGGCAGGAGGGTCACAGGCCAGCAGGGTCAGGCCAGGTCTCTGGGAATACCACTGAGGGTTTTAATGTAACAGAAAAATGAGAAATCTAGTCATCACAGCCTTGTAATGATAGAGTGGTTCTTTGAGCCACTCAGGGACTCAGCATGGTGCTTTTTCATCCAGAATTAGACACAGGTTTTACCAAACTGCTTAAAATTGGTCATGGAACTTCAGAATTTCCAGCTTCTAAACAGTAATTAGTGATCCTCTGACTTCTCATCCTCTATTAGATTCCTTCATCATCAAGAATCTTGGACCTTAAATTAAGACCTGAAAGGCTGCCTGTCTAGGGTTGCCATATTTAGCAAATAAATATCCAAGACATCTACTGCATTTGAATTTCAGGTAAGTAACAAGTAATTTTTTAGTATAAGTATGTCCTGTGCAACTGCCATCTGTTAATTTATGACAAAGCCAATGTTTGGAATATGCTTACACTAAAAAAAAATCATGTGTATCTGAAATTCAGATTTAATTAGGTATTCTGTCTTTAACTGGGCAACTCGACTTCTGGCTAATCCTCCTGTTTTTTAATAGATGAGGAAGTGAAGTTCAGAGACATAAAGTGACTTGTCCAAAGTGACACGGGGTTAGAATCCATTTAGGATTCCTTGCTGCCACAAGGTTCCTTTTCTGAGTGTCTTGCTTCAGAGTTTCTTTACACTGCTTCTTTGCTTTTTTGTTTTGTTTGGGGTGGTTTTTGGCTATGTTGCGTGTCCTGTGGGATCTTAATTTCCTGACCAGGGATGGAACCCCAGACTCAGCAGTGAAAGTGCAGAGTGGACCACTGGACCACCAGGAAATTCCCAGCTCGGCTTCTTGACCCACTAGGGTTGAGTTTTAGAGTGTTTGTAAAGTCCCTGAATTTTGGGCAAAAAATGTGTGTGTGCGTGGTGTGTGTGTGTATGCACGTGCGCAGGTGCACGTGGGTATTTTTCTGAGGAGATAGTCTCTTCTTTTATTTATTTATTTACCAGAATATCAACTTTATTACTGAAAAAGAATGTACTGGGAAATGTGGCTTGTATTTATAGGCAGATAGGTTTCCAGTAAGGAACCTCAGAGTCAGAAGAGATCCCCATCCCATGGGAGGCACTGCTGCACCTCTAGAGATGGTACTCTACCCGATACCTCCTGCCAGCACTGGCAGGGTAGAGACTAAGAGCAGTTAACAGTGCATGATCTCTGCAGACAAGAAGTCTCTGCTCTTTCAATTAGCTTCTCAAGAGTCATGATTTTAATAAAATATTCAACTGTGCTCTTTCACAGGACTATGTTCTGCTTTCAAAATGCAGAACATCTATAACTTTGGGCTGAAGTTCTGCTTCCCTTATGTCCCTTCATCCCCTGCCCACCCTGCATTCCCTGGCACAGCACTGGGTCTGAACATTCTAGGAGATGGGTAGATTTTGTGTACAAGTATACAGAAAAAATATCCACTACATCTTTTTTTGGCCGTACTATGCAGCATGCAAGATCTTAGTTTCTCAAGCAGAGATCAAACCCACACCCTCTACAGTGGAAGCAGAGTCTTAACCACTGGACTGCCAGGGAAGTCCTTCCACCACATCTTCTATGTGTCATGCAGTGGCACAGCCATCCCACCCTCCACAGCCCACCTATATCAAAACCCCAAATTCCGCTTGTTGTTATTTAGTCGCTAAGTTGTGTCCGACTCTTTGCGACCCTTTAGACTGTAGCTCCTCTCTCCATGGGATTTCACAGGCAAGAATACTGGAAGTGGGGTGCCATTTCCTTCCTCCAGGGGATCTTTCCCACCCAGGGATCAAACTCACGTCTCCTGCCTTGTCAGGCAGATTCTTTACTTCTGAGCTACCAAGGAAACCCAATTCCTCTTATCTATCATGTATCCGTAAAGAAAGCTGAGTGCCAAAGAATTGATGCTTTTGAACTGTGGTGTTGGAAAAGACTCTTTAGAGTCCCTTGGACAGCAAGGAGATCCAACCAGTCCATCCTAAAGAAAATCAGTCCTGAATATTCATTAGAAGGACTGATGCTGAAGCTGAAACTCCAGTACTTTGGCCACCTGATGTGAAGAACTGACTCGTTAGAAAAGACCGTGATGCTGGGAAAGATGGAATGCAGGAGGAAAAAGGACGACAGAGGATGAGATGGTTGGATGGCATCACCGATTCAGTGGACATGAGTTTGAGCAAGTTCTGGGAGTTGGTGATGGACAGAGAGGCCTGGCGTGCTGCAGTCCATGGGGTCGCAAAGAGTCAGACACGACTGAGCAACTGAACTAAACTGAAGCGCATCTTGTATTTTCCTCCCTCCACTTCTTAGACTGGCAACCCAGAGCTGACAGGTCAGAACACCTTTCAGAGAAGGGAGCAGGGATGTGACCTTTGAGATTGACCACTAGAGGTCCCTTCTCATCCACTGTGATCCTGAAGTTAGACTTTGCCAGAGGTTGACAAAGTGGAAGTGAAGTCACTCAGTTGTGTCTGACTCTTTGCGACCCTATGGACTGTAGCCCACTAGGCTCCTCCCTCCGTGGGATTTTCCAGGCAAGACTACTGGAATGGGTTGACGTTTTCTTCTCCAGGGGATCTTCCCGACCCAGGGATCGAACCTGGGTCTCTTGCATTTCAGGCAGACTCTTTACCATCTGAGCCACCAGGGAGAGAAGAAATTTCCTTGGACAAGTGGGGCTGATCTCTGCCTGTTACAAGCATAATTGGGGTATTCTGTATCAAGCAGTGGGAAGAAGCCATGTGGTCCAGCACAAGTGATGCAGAATAAAATGGTTTCCTAAGAAGTCAGATAGTGTCTTCCAGTGTCAGGCTCGAAGGCAGACTTTTAAGCAGAAACAAGGGCCTGGAACTTACTCTTCAACCAAAAGGGGAAAATGCAGGTCATTTGACCTCTCACCCACACCAGGCAAACATCCAGTTTCCTTCTGAGTGTAATCTGGCTCCAGGGACTTATTTACTGGAAGTTAGGGATGCTTCTGCAAGAGACCTTCATTTGTACGGGCTCATTCTATAAAGGCCTTGACCTCGGTACTTTATAGTTGTAATTTTGTATTCTTTTCCTTAAAGAAGGACCCCATGTATATAAACATTTAGGCTTCATAGGGCTTGGATCTAGTGCTATCTGGCTCCCGGATATAGATTTCAGGGAGGAAGGATGTGGGGCAGAGTTTCAAAGGGATGTTTCCCTAGAGACTAATGAGAGAGCGTTTCCTGTGGGATGAGGAAGAGTTTCATACACATGTCAAAAAAAACAGATAGCCTCCTAATCTCCAGAGAATTATAACTGTGGGGGCACCTGAAGTCAGGGAGCCCCCTCTTGCCTGCTCAGAGCTTTCCTTGGCCTGTGGAAGTTCGCCAAATCTTTAGGTGAACTCACAGACCTGTAGCATCCTGTTGGCTGCTTTCTGAATAAACAAATGCTCTTGCCAACCATTGTGTTAGATTTTGGAGAAAAAAACCCAACCAAGCAAAACTCTGGTTCCAGAATTTCTGTGAGTTGTGATGAGCCATGAACTTTACAAAGGATTAAATAATCAACGAGGGTTGAATGAACAATTCTGTTTGGGATGTACGGATTGGATTTGGTAATAAAAGGCAAAGCAATATCCACAACTTTAGAAGCAGATGAGTGTAAGGAGATTTTTCTGTTTCTGAAATAGAATGTTCTGGAAACCTGCAGCCAGCAATGTGCTGGAACTGCTAGTACCGACTAACAGAGCTGACACTGTGCTTCTCTTCTCAACTCTGCATTCAATGACTTCAACTTGGTAGCCTGAAATTGGCCCCACTGGGAGCATTTACACCAGCGAAATTAACAACCATTACAAATGAGGGCTCTTCTCTCCAGGACTGGTGTTCTTTACCAGAACATCACTACCTGCACCCTACCCCTGAGGGCTTCCTGGGTGGCACAGTGGCAAAGAATCTGCCTGCCAATGCCAAAGATGCAAGAGACATGGGTTTGATCCCTAAATTGGGGAGATCCCGTCAAGTAGGAAATGGCAACCCACTCCAGTATTCTTGCCTGGAAAATTCCATGGCCAGAGGAGCCTGTCAGGCTAGAGTCTAGGGGTCACAAAAAGCTGGACACAGCTGAGAGACTGAGCATGCACCCTACCCTTAATCTCCTCTCCCCCTCCCCCGCCCCACCCACTCACACATCACAGAAGCTACCTGCAGGCACATCCATCTGTGTACATGTGTAGACACGCAGAGGATCACTTGTGTACACTTTCTCCTTTTCAGGCAGGCTAGACGTCAGCAATCCCCCTTGCTCTGCCTTGCTGACATTTTTAGCGCTTTTCTACTAATTGCTTCCTGATCCCAGACAGTGATCTCTCTCTCTCTCCCTCTCTTGAATTCACAATTGTTCTCTCCCTTACATCGTGAGGCCCAACTGTGGAAGTTCTGAGGCAAGAATACAGTCAGGACAACAAATTTTCCCAAGCGGTCCCTAAGTGAGCCGTAAACATGACATCAGTGACTTCACAGCATCATTCAAGTGAGAAGCATGTTAATATGTGGCCAGTGTTCTTTTGAGATGCTCAGTTTTCACCAACGGACAGCCTGCTCTTGTAGTGCTTGGAGAAACTGAAGATGAGAAGCTTTGTGTCAGATGCACGGATGCAGGCAGAGAAAAGTCATGCGGCTTTCTCAGGCCAGCCAGACCCAAGAATGGATGTCACTTCTCAGCCTGAAGACCTTGAGCTACAAAATATTACATGGGAGACAGAGGGAAGGGGACTGACATTTTCCTGGCTGCTTTATTAGGTATTCCTGTAATTAAATCATTATTCCCAATTTCTGGACAAAAAGAACAGAGACCTGGGGGATTCAATCTATTCAAGGATACATAGCATGTAGGTAGTAGAATGTTTTGTTTTGTTTTGTTTTTTGGTATAGGGTACTTTTATTGATGGTACACGACAAGGCAGGGCTCCCCAAGCCCCTCCCCTTCCTCAGGGCCTTGGGGATGGAAATGTGTGGAGGTCGGGAGATTCTCAGTGTGGTGGAGGTGGGCAGGACTCCCCAGAAGCTGAGAAACTCTCTCTTCCTCTCGTGCTCCTGCTGGGGTTGGGGGTCCGGAGACCTTACTCCTTGGAGGCCATGTGGACCATGAGGTCCACCACCCTGTTGCTGTAGCCGAATTCATTGTCGTACCAGGAAATGAGCTTGACAAAGTGGTCGTTGAGGGCAATGCCAGCCCCAGTAGAAGAGTGGGTGTCGCTGTTGAAGTTGCAGGAGACAACCTGGTCCTCAGTGCAGCCTAGAATGCCCTTGAGAGGGCCCTCTGATGCCTGCTTCACCACCTTCTTGATCTCATCATGTTTGGCAGGTTTCTCCAGGCGGCAGGTCAGATTCACAATGGACACGTTGGGGATGGGGATGCGGAAAGCCATGCCAGTGAGCTTCCCGTTGAGCTCAGGGATGAGCTTGCCCACGGCCTTGGCAGCGCCAGTAGATGCAGGGATGATGTTCTGGGCAGCCCCTCTGCCATCATGCCACAGCTTCCCAGAGGGGCCATCCACAGTCTTCTGGGTGGCAGTGATGGCGTGGACAGTGGTCATAAGTCCCTCCACGATGCCAAAGTGGTTGTGGATGACCTTGGCCAGGGGGGCCAAGCAGTTGGCGGTGCAGGAGGCATTGCTGACAATCTTGAGGGTGTTGTTACACTTCTCGTGGTTCACGCCCATCCCAAATATGGGGGCATCGGCAGAAAGTGCAGAGATGATGACCCTCTTGGCGCCACCCTTCAGGTGAGCCCCAGCCTTCTCCATGGTAGTGAAGACTGCAGCGGCCTCCACCACGTACTCAGCACCAGCATCTCCCCACTTGATGTTGGCAGGATCTTGCTCCTGGAAGATGGTGATGGCCTTTCCATTGATGACGAGCTTCCCGTTCTCTGCCTTGACTGTGCCATGGAACTTGCCATGGGTGGAATCATACTGGAACACGTAGACCATGTAGTGAAGGTCAATGAAGGGGTCATTGATGGCGACGATGTCCACTTTGCCAGTATTAAAAGCAGTCTTGGTGACCAGGGGCCCGATGCGGCCGAATCCATTCACTCTGACCTTCACCATCTTGTCTCAGGGATGCGGCTGGCACAGCATGGAAGTTACGGCTACCTGTCAAATGGGCAGGAGCAGAGAACCAATATTTTGTTGATAATTTAAAAAAATTTATATCTAAGAATGTGTGTGTACATGCATATCCTAAATCCACTCCTCAAAGCAACTCTTTTCAGACTTCTGCAGTTTCTTCTGATAGTGTTGCTGTCTTTAACCAATAGACTTATTAGTATAGAATAATGAAGACAGTGATTTTTTTATTTAGTATTTTATATTTGTATCATGAATACCTAGGACAGTGCATCATAGCGTATCATACATTTTTGTCAAAAAATACCAGCATTTCTTTTTAAAAAATTATTTTCTATTATAGCTTATTACAAGACATTGAATATAGTTTCATGTGATATAACAGTAGGATCTTATTGTTTATTTTATACACAGTAGCTTGCATCTGCCAATCCCAAACTCCTGATTTATCTCCCCACTTTCCCTTTGGTAACCATAAATTTGTTTCCTATGCCTATGAGTCTATTTCTGTTTTGTAAATAAGTTCATTTGTATCATATGTTAGATTTCACATATAAGTGATGTCATATATTTGTCTTTCTCTGACTTACTTCATTTAGTATAATCATCTCTAGATCCATTCACATTGTTGCAAATGACATGATTTCATTCTTTTTTATGGCTGAGTAATATTCCACCCAACCATATATATCCTTGGGTGGAATCATACTGGAACACGTAGACCATGTAGTGAAGGTCAATGAAGGGGTCATTGATGGCGACGATGTCCACTTTGCCAGTATTAAAAGCAGTCTTGGTGACCAGGGGCCCGATGCGGCCGAATCCATTCACTCTGACCTTCACCATCTTGTCTCAGGGATGCGGCTGGCACAGCATGGAAGTTACGGCTACCTGTCAAATGGGCAGGAGCAGAGAACCAATATTTTGTTGATAATTTAAAAAAATTTATATCTAAGAATGTGTGTGTACATGCATATCCTAAATCCACTCCTCAAAGCAACTCTTTTCAGACTTCTGCAGTTTCTTCTGATAGTGTTGCTGTCTTTAACCAATAGACTTATTAGTATAGAATAATGAAGACAGTGATTTTTTTATTTAGTATTTTATATTTGTATCATGAATACCTAGGACAGTGCATCATAGCGTATCATACATTTTTGTCAAAAAATACCAGCATTTCTTTTTAAAAAATTATTTTCTATTATAGCTTATTACAAGACATTGAATATAGTTTCATGTGATATAACAGTAGGATCTTATTGTTTATTTTATACACAGTAGCTTGCATCTGCCAATCCCAAACTCCTGATTTATCTCCCCACTTTCCCTTTGGTAACCATAAATTTGTTTCCTATGCCTATGAGTCTATTTCTGTTTTGTAAATAAGTTCATTTGTATCATATGTTAGATTTCACATATAAGTGATGTCATATATTTGTCTTTCTCTGACTTACTTCATTTAGTATGATCATCTCTAGATCCATTCACATTGTTGCAAATGACATGATTTCATTCTTTTTTATGGCTGAGTAATATTCCACCCAACCATATATATCCATCTTTATCCATCCATTCATGTTAACTGATGTTTAGGTTACTTTCATGTCTTGGCTGTTGTAAATAGTGCTGCTATAAAAAAAAATGCTGTTGTAAAAACTGCATGCAACTCTTTGAATTAAAGTTTTCCTGGATATATGTCCAGTAGTGGAATTGTAGGATCATATGTAACTCAATTTTTAGTGTTGGTTTTTTTTTAAGATTTTTGTTTTAATGTGGATCATTTTTAATGTCTTTAGTGAATTTGTTACAATATTGCTCCTGTTTTATGTTTTGGTTTTTTGGCCACTGGGCAAGTGGGATCTTAGCCCTGACCAGGCTAATACAGGCACCTCCTGCATTAGAAACATAGGCTGTTAACCACTGGACCACCAAGGAAGTCCCTCAATTTTCAGTTTTTAAAGGAACCTTCATACTGCTTTCCATAGCAGCTGCACCAATTTACATTCCCACCAACAATGCATGTATACCATCATTTCTTGATTTATTAACTGACCTCCTGTTATGAGAGAGAAGGATTTAGTGCACTAATATTTCCTTTTCATCTCCTCAGTTGCTTCCTGCCAAGGTTTCTTTTTAAGAGTGCAAGTTTGTATTTGTTTAATTTTAGATTTATTTTTAATTGGAGAATAATTGCTTTACAATATTGTGCTGGTTTCTGCCATATAGCAACATGTATCAACCCACAAGTGCATGTATAGCGCTTCCCTCTTGGCCCTCCCTCACCCTTCATCTCACTCCTCTAGGTCATCACAGAGCACCAGGCAGAGATCCCTATGTTATATGCAGCAACCCACTAAGGTTTTGTCAATATTTATAACTCCTCAGTTGTCATCTTTGTAATTAAGTAATGTGTGTACTCCTTCATTTCTTGTTCCATAACTATGGATCATATCTTTGGACTCCATCATGAGAGTCTTGATCTCAAAGAATATCTACCTGACTTGAAGACCCAAACGCTTTGCAATCCTCCCACCCTTTGCTGAGCCTCCCACACTGACTCCTTCTGGACCAGTGAAAGTGTCTCTGCCTGATTGAGGGAATATATTTTAAAATAATTGGCACTGGAAATGGATTTTTATCTACAGGCATTCTTGAACCAGTGTATGCCTGGATAGAACAGTCTGAAGACAGTGAAGTAAGTTGATCAACCTAAAGTTTCTTAGTTCAGAAGCATTCCAAAAAATGTGCACAGTCAAGAATTTTGATGGCAGGTTATAAAACTGCTGAAACTTTCCTGTTCCTTAAGGTGAAGTCCTGCCTTTCTCACAAGGCTGGACTTGCATTTTACAATAGGGATACTTTGAGCCTAAGAAACTGGTAGGCATCTTGGATTCTCCACTGCTCTCTTTGGCACAAAATGCCCCAGAAACACCCTATACGCATGCCCTGAGGCAAGTTATTTCTTGGTATGCCATGAAAAGGAGAGTGGGAGCTAAGCGTAGCCCTGGCATAAGCCTGGGTGTGGGTTTCACTAGAGAAGGTCATTGATACCGTGGAGCAGAGACCGTGAAAGGAAAACAGACATGGCCTTTGTTTCCCAGGGGCCTCTGCCTGGCATTGACCCACACAACACAAACACCGTCCGTGTTGGTGCTTGATACGGGTTTTTTGTTTGTTTCCTTTCCCTGCCTATTTTCAGAAGACAGATTTGCTTTTATCTGTACTTCCTTGTCCCCGCAGCTCCCACTCCCTGTTCTTAAAGGTCTTTGCTGGCTCTGCATATCTGAGTCAGATGGACACTTGACCTACAGATCTTAAACCTGTCAGGCCTTTGGACTTAGGCAGCACCCACGGCAGACGGCAGGAGTGCTCAGGGCCCAGCCGTCTCCTGCTAGTTCAGTGACCTGAAAGAACCCCAAACACTAGTCCTTGCCCTGGGCTTCCCTGGTGGTCCAGTGGATAAGAATCAGCCTGCCAAAGCAGAGGACGTGCGTTTGATTCCTGGCCCGGAAAGATCCCACATGCCACACAGAACAACTGAGCCTGTGTGTCACAGCTGCTGAAGCCCGTGTGCCTACAGCCTGTGCTCCAAAACGAGAGAAGCCACAGCAATGGGAAGCTGGAGCACTGATGCTAAGGAACAGTCCCCACTCTCCACAAGCCGAGAAAGCTTGTGGGCAGCAAGGAAGACTCAGCGCACCCGAAAATAAATAAAGCAGTGTGTACATGTCAAAAGGAAAAGAAATGAATGAGAAGACACAATTTGAAAAAAAAAGTCTAGTTCCTGTCCTAACCTAGCTCCGCCTCTGCAGTTCAACAGGTGCATCCAGCTCACTATAAATTACCCCCATAATCTAGACACAGCCAGTCAAGATACAGCCATCCTAGGTCCTCACCCATTACTGGTGGAAACCTGGCAACGTTCGCTGAAGCTTTTTGCCCTGTACTTAGGAGACGTCGTGCAATTCACTGTGACCTGAACTGCAGCTCAGGTCACAGCAGGACTAAATGTGAATTGTACATGTTTAGGATCTAGACTTGAACAAAGTCACATCATCAGCTAGGAGTAACAGGAAAAAGTAGGCATGCCTCCAACAAAAAGGCACATTTATTTCTCTTTCATACATACAAAATTCAAAGATAGTCATCCCAGGATTGGTGTGGACTCTCAGAGTGTCCTTTCATTTTGCTTCCTCGCTCATGAATTCTACACTCAAGGTTACCTCATGGTTCAGTTTGGCTGCTGGAGTGTCAGTCATTACGTGCATGTTCTAGCCAACACAAAAGCCTATAGAAGGGTGCCCTGCTTTCCTGTAGGGCTGCGTCCTCAAAATTGCTCACACCGACTCCTTACTTTGCTTGTACTAACTACTGCTTATACTTCATTGACCGGTACAGTCACATGACCACATCTAACTGCAGGAAAACAGATCACTGTGGTCCTTACTCCAGGTAGCCATGTGCCCAGTTAATAAATGGGAATTTTCTTACTAAGGACAAAGAGGGAAACAGATATTGGAGGGCAAACAACAGTCTCTCATCCCTGGTAGAGCAGATCAATAAAAGACTCACTGCCCTAATTCAAACCTCTTTTGGTCTCCATGAAGTGAAGTGTTAGTCCCTCAGCATCCAACTCTTTTGTGACCCCATGGACTGTAGCCCACCAGGCTCCTCTGTCCATGGGATTCTCCAGTATTCCCTTGCCCGGAGAATCCTATGGACAGAGGAGCCTGATAGGCTACAGTCCACAGGGTCCCAAAGAGTTGGACTTGACTGAAGCCACTTAGCACTCACGCGTGCACACATGACATGTGGGATCTTTAGTTCCCTGACCAGGGACTTGTGCCCCCCGGAAGTGGAAGCTCAAAGTCCTGGGACCACCGGACCACCAGGAAAGTCCCCTGACATTTCTAACAAAGCGATTTGGGCAGAAGGGATGGACGTCACTTCTGAGATTAGGTCACAAAAACACTCTGGCTTCTGTCTTGCTGGCCTGCGATCAGCCTCTTTTGCTCTGAGGGAAGCCGGCCACCTGGTTGTGAGATGCCCTGTGGAGGGGAGGGGACAGGTTGTGGCAGAGAACATGTGGCAGTGAATGAACTGCGGTCTCCACTCCACAGCCAGGGATGACTGAGTTCTGCCAACAGCCACGCAAGTGAGCTTAGAAATGGATGCTTCTCCAGTCAAGCCTTGAAACTACTACTCCAGTGAAAAACTTGACCACTACCTCATGAGTAATCCTGAGTCAGAGTCTCCCAGCTAACCTGCTCCCAAGTTCTTGCCCCACAGCAACTATGAGATCATAAATACTTATTGTTTTAAACTGCTAAGCTTTGGAGTGATTTGTTATGTGGCAATAAATAATTCATACAGCTTGTTTGGATCTTCTTAAGAAATTCTGCTGGTTTATTCTTAACTTTTAAAACTTGTTGCTATATGCATCTTGAAGTGGCAGGTTCAGGCCTTGCAAGAATGTGAACACAGAGCTGAGATAATCCACTTGAAAACAGAGAAATATCTCTGCAGGTGTTATGAGCATCATCAGGAGGAAATACTATAACTCTCTTCCTTTATTAAAAAAAATTTGTGGGCATGCCTTCCTTCAACAGACAACATGCCTCCATTTAGAAAAGCATAATCGTGTTCCTCCTCACTAAGAAGACATTCACTCTGTGGTGTGACCTGATCATATTTGCAGTCTGCAATCTGCACTCTTCCCTTTCGAGAAGGCAATGGCACCCCACTCTAGCACTCTTGCCTGGAAAATCCCATGGACAGAAGAGCTTGGTTGGCTGCAGTCCATGGGGTCTCTAAGAGTCGCACACGACTGAGTGACTTTCACTTTCACTTTTCACTTTCCTGCATTGGAGAAGGACATGGCAACCCACTCCAGTGTTCTTGCCTGGAGAATCCCAGGGATGGGGGAGCCTGTTGGGCTGCTGTCTATGGGGTCACACAGAGTTGGACAGCAGCAGCAGCAACTCTTCCCTTTATCCTGATTCACGGTCAGGGTGCATGTTGTCTGCTAATTGTTCTCTGGGAATGAAGCAGAAGATTGGCATTCAAGTGCAACCATTTGTTCCTATAGTCACACCTTTCTTTGCTAAACATACAGCCAGGTTTCCATCAGTAGCGACTCCACCATGTATTTTCTCACAAGATAAGTATTACAGATGAAAAGTTTCTTTTCCCATAGCATGCATCTGGAGTGATAAATAGAATTAAATGTCATGGAGCATTTTCCCCTCATATATGTAGCAAACATATATCAAAGGCTGATTTGTATATAGCACACCAGCCATTTCCTTCCTTTGTGATGGGAAATAGCTTCCAGGATGCACAGATGATAGTAATTGTTCTTTCACATCATATGCTGTTGAGTTTTTGCAACAGCTAGACTGCATTTTCTTGGGCTCCAAAACCACTCCAGGTAAAGACTGCAGCCATGAAATTAAAAGACGCTTGCTCCTTGGAAGGAAAGTTATTACCAACCTAGACAGAGTATTAAAAAGCAGAGACATCACTTTGCCCACAAAGATCGTATAGTCAAGGCTGTGGTTTTCCCAGTAGTCATGTAAGGATGTGAGAGTTGGACCATAAGGAAGGCTGAGCACGAAACAATTGATACTATGGTGCTGGAGAAGACTCTTGAGAGTCCCTTGGACTGCAAAGAGATCCAACCAGTCCCTCCTGAAGGAAATCAACCCTGAATATTCATCGGAAGCACTGCTGCTGAAGCTGTAGCTCCAATTGTTTGGCCACCTGATGCAAAGAGCTGACTCATTGGAAAAGACTCTGATGCTGGGGAAAATTGAAGGCAAAGGAGAAGGGGAAGGCAGAGGATGAGATGGTTGGATATTAATGGCATTATAGACTCAATGGACATGAGTTTAAGCAAACTCCAGGAGATAATGAAAGACAGAGCAGCCTGGCCTGCTACAGTCTGTCGGGTTGAAAAAAGTCAAACACAACTTAGCAGTTGAACACAACAAAGACTTTGTAAAGGACTTTTGTTTACTTTCTCTTCAAGCATGAAATGTGTCATTAGCTTCACCTTTGGATTCCTATCTAGTTGGCAATAGAATGATTTATAGCTTTGTTTGGCTGAAGAAAGGTAGATTTCATTACTATAGAAACAGTGTTGCCATGGTTCTGATATTTTCCATCTGCCTTTAGAAGCAAAATTCTTCAATTTGAAAAGTTCTTCTTCTTGCTTCCCTGGTGGCTCAGAGGTTAAAGTATCTGTCTGTAATGCAGGAGACTGGGGTTCGATCCCTGGGTCAGGAAGATCCCCTGGAGGAGGAAATGGCAACCCACTCCAATACTCTTGCCTGGAGAATCCCATGGATGAAGGAGCCTGGTGGCTACAGTCCATGGGGTCACAAAGAGTCGGACTCAACTGAGTGACTTCACTAGAGAGGTCACATTTGTTTGAAAATGACAATAAAAAAATAAAGGGTGGCTTTATGCTCAGATATGAACAAGTTCATAAAAAATACACTGAGAATAGAGATAAGTAACTTGCTAGCCCAGAAATAACCAGTTCCATACACTTATTCTTTTCTACGATACACATTGTTATCTTTGGCTTACTTGTGCAAATTTACTGTATTTTCAGATGCTTAGTCTATAATATACAGAGTCATACCTTTTCACGAGAGTCCTGTTCACTATTTGACTTTTTCTTTCTGTTCTGTTTTATGGTATCACATTACTATATTAATGATTTTTAAAAACTTTAATAATAGGTTTATTGATATACAATTCACATATAATTTGCCCTTTTAAATTATGCAATTCAGGGACTTCCCTGGTGGTCCAGTGGCTAAGACTCCACGCTCCTAGTGCTGGGGGCCCAGGTTCAATCCCTGGTCAGGGAACTGGATCCCACATGCCGCCACTAAGAGTTTGCATGCTGCAACTAAGACTCGGCATAGCCAAATAAATAAATATTTTAAAACAGTGTGCAATTCAGTGGTTTTCAGATTATTCACAGAGTTGTACAACCATCACTATCTAATTTTAGGGTATTTTTGTCACTCCAAAAGAAACCCTGTGTGCCTTAACACTCACCCCCTATTTCCCCTTTCCTCCAGTCCCTAAAAACCACTAATCTACTTTCTGTCTCTATGGATTTGCTTATTATGGACATTTCCTATAAATGTAATCACTCAATATGTGATCTTTTATGTCTGACCTCTTTTACTTTGTATGATGGTTTCAAGATTCGTCCCTGTTGTAGCATGTATCATTACCTCCTTTCTTTTCATGGTTAAATATTATTCCTCTGTGTGGATATGCCACATATTGTTATTCATTCATCAGTTCATGCACAGTTAGATTGTTTCCACTTTTTAGCTATTGTGATCAGAGCTTCTGTGAATATTTATGTACAAGTTTTTGTGCAGAAGTATGCCAAAGAAAGGAAATGCCAAAGAATGTTCAAACTACCACACAATTGCACTCATCTCACATGCTAGTAAAGTAATGCTCAAAATTCTCCAAGCCAGGCTTCAGCAACACGTGAACTGTGAACTTTCTGATGTTCAAGCTGGTTTTAGAAAAGACAGAGAAACCAGAGATCAAATTGCCAACATCCGCTGGATCATGGGAAAAGCAAGAGAGTTCCAGAAAAACATCTATTTCTGCTTTGTTGACTATGCCAAAGCCTTTGACTGTGTGGATCACAGTAAACTGTGGAAAATTCTGAAAGAGATGGGAATACCAGACCACCTGACCTGCCTCTTGAGAAATCTGTACGCAAGTCAGGAAGCAACAGTTAGAACTGGACATGGAACATAGACTGGTTCCAAATAGGAAAAGGAGTACGTCAAGGCTGTATATTGTCACCCTGATTAATTAACTTATATGCGGAGTACATCATGAGAAACGCCGGACTGGAAGAAACACAAGCTGGAATCAAGATTGCCAGGAGAAATATCAATAACCTCAGATATGCAGATGACACCATCCTTATGGCAGAAAGTGAAGAGGAACTAAAAAGCCTCTTGATGAAAGTGAAAGAGGAAAGCGAAAAAGTTGACTTAAAGCTCAGCATTCAGAAAACGAAGATCATGGCATCTGGTCCCATCACTTCATGAGAAATAGATGGGGAAACAGTGGAAACAGCGTCAGATTTTGTTTTTCTGGTCTCCAAAATCGCTGCAGATGGTGATTGCAGCCATGAAATTAAAAGATGCTTACTCCTTGGAAGAAAAGTTATGACTACCTAGATAGCATATTGAAAAGCAGAGACATTACTTTGCCGACTAAGGTCCATCTAGTCAAGGCTATGGTTTTTCCTGTGGTCATCTATGGATATGAGAGTTGGACTGTGAAGTGGGCTGAGCGCCGAAGAATTGATGCTTTTGAACTGTGGTGTTGGAGAAGACTCTTGAGAGTCCCTTGGACTGCAAGGAGATCCAACCAGTCCATTCTGAAGGAGATCAATCCTGGGTGTTCATTGGAAGGAATGATGCTAAAGCTGAAACTCCAGTACTTTGGCCACCTCATGCGAAGAGTTGACTCATTGGAAAAGACCCTGATGCTGGGAAGGATTGGAGGCGGGAGGAGAAGGGGATGACAGAGGATGAGATGGCTGGATGGCGTCACGGACTCGATGAACATGAGTCTGAGTGAACTCTAGGAGCTGGTGATGGACAGGGAATCCTGGTGTGCTGCGATTCATGGTGTCGCAAAGAGTCGGACACGACTGAGCGACTGAACTGAACTGAACTGATGTTTTCATTTCTCTTGAGTATATACCGAAGAGGGGAATTGCTGGGTCATGTTTAACATTGTTTAACATTTTGAGGAACTTTCAAAATAACTGCATCATTTCATAATCCCACCAGGCAGTATGAGGGTTGCAATTTTTCTACTTATTAGTCATCATTTATTACTGATTTTTTCTCTTTTAGCCATCCTGGTAGGTAGAAAGTGGCATCTCATTGTGGGTGTTTGGTAACAGCTTTATTGACTTATAATTCACCTGCCTATAATTCACCCATTTGAATTGCACAGTTCAGTGGGTTTTAGTACATTCACAGTTGCGTAACCATCACCGCAATCAGCTTTGGAACATTTTTGTCATCCTTCAGAGAGACTCTGTACCTTTTAGCAATTTCATTGTGGTTTTCATTTGCATTTTCCTAATGAGTAATGATGTGGAATGTCTTTTCATCTTCTTATTGGCCATTCGTACATCTTCTTGGGAAAAATAGCCATTCAAGTCTTTTGCCAATTTTTCAGTGAGTTATTTTCCTCTTTATTGTTGAGTGTTAGATTCTTTATATATCCTAAACACAAATCCCTTACCAGATAAATGATTTGCAAATATTTTGTGGGTTGTCTTTTCACTTATATTTATTTACTTATTTTTCTTTTTTCTGCTTCTTTTCTCCCCATGTTCTGGTACCTGAGAACAGAACCAGTAACCAGAAGCCACTGGTATCAAAGACATGATGCTGAGGGGACCAGAGTCTTACCCTTTCCTTCTACTCCAAACACTATGGGAACAAGGACTGTAAGCGCCATCTCTGCCAAGACATACGTGGAGGGCGCCTTTCCACTTTCTTGGTCGTGTTCTTTAAAGCACAAAATTTAAAAATTTTGCTGGTCTGATTTACTTATTCTTTTCTTGCATCATTTGTGCTTCTGGCGTCATGTCTAAGACAGCACTGCCTAGCCGAAGGTCACAAAGATTACTCTATGCTTTCCTTTAAGAGTTTCACCATTTTAGGTTTTATACTTAAGCCTATTATCCTTTGTGAGTTAATTTTCTGCATACTACGGTGTGAGATCAGAGTCCAAATTTTCATTTATATATGGATATCCAGTTGTCTGAGCACCATTTGTTGAAAAGACTATTTTTTCCCCCATCAAACAGTCTTGGCACCCTTGCTGAAAATCAGTTAGCCAAAAATGAGAAGGTTTATTTCTGGACACTCAGTTCTAGTCCATTGAGCTATGTGTCTATCTGTATGCCATTACCACACTATTTTCATTACTATAGTTTTTGACTAGGTTTTGAAATTAGGAAGCATGATTCCTCCAGCTTTGTTCTTCTTTTTCAAGATTGTTTTGGCTCTTCTAAGTCCCTGTATTTCCATATGAATGTTAAGATCGTCTCACCAATTTCTGCAAAAACGTTTGGATGTTGGTATTTTGATAGGAATTTCATTGAATCTGTAAGGCAGTTCAGAGTAATGCCGTCTTAAGAATATTAAACATTTTGATTCGTGAGTATGATGTCTTGCCAATCATTTAGATCGTCTTTAATTTCTTTCAATAGTTTGTAGTTTGGTGTACAATTCTTGTACTTCTTTTGTTAAATCAGTTACTAATTGTTTTAATTTTTTGATGCCATGGAAATGAAAACTGTTTCCTTATTTTCATCTCCTTTTCCTTGGAATGAGTCATAAATCTCTGTTTTTTTTGCTGTAGCTTTTAAGCCATTTCTGGTTCCCAGTCTCCTTTCATATTTCAGCCCCCAACCAGTGCCAGTGTTTCTGTCGGAAGCAGAAGCGGTCAGAAGCAGCACTGCCTCATATTGAACTTGGGATTGGCTGAAAGCCGTCTATCTTAGCACTGCTTCTCCAGCCCTGTTATAATAATCCATAATGTGTTCCATGAAACAGGGCAGAACAATCAAGTGCTCTAAGAACAAGCTCTGGAGTTAAACCACCCAGACTCCAATCCACCCACTTCCACCATTTACTAGATAGTGACTTTGGAGGAGTTATATAATCTCTGTGTCTCAGTTTTATCTTCTGTAAAGAAAAGGGGATAATAATATTATTTCAGAAAGCAATGAAGATTAAATTAATATATGTAAAAACTCAGAACAATACTAGGAAGAAGTAAGCTCTGTAGTATTTGCTTTTATTGTTGTTATTATTTTATCTATCCATTTATCTATCAATTTATTTTAAATCTGAAACACAAACCCAAACATTGATGAATGAGAATATAAGGTAGTAAAGCCATAAGTGGCAACTTAGCTGCTAAGGTCAGGCCACGTCCTGTAGAAAGAATGGCCCAGGCCCAACACTAAGTTACTGACATCGGCCTCCCGGCAGGAGAGGATCAGGATCAGAGCAATGCTTTACTACAGTGACCTTCAAAAGGGCCTGTGTGCTCTGTCCTGGGGGTGCAATAGATGCTGTCCTGGGGTACAGAAAAAATACTACAATTTTTTAAAATTAAACTTTACTGATATCTAACATATGGACTGATGCTGGTAGCCAGATGCTGTTAGCTAACTTCTCTATACACGAGCTGTGTCTTAATAAGAGAAATCTGAGAGGAATTTGTGTGCTCTAGTTTATCACTGTTAACATCATTTTCATAAAAACAAAAACAGGGACTTCCTCGGGGGTCCAGTAGTTAAGAATCTGCTTTCAATGCAGGGGATGTGGGTTTGGTCCTTGGTTTGGGAACTAAGATCCCACATGCTTTGAAATACAACTAAGACCTGACTCAGCCAAACAAATGAACAGTTTTAAAATATTAAAAAAAAAAAAACCAACCCCCCCAGATTTTTAAGTGATAGAGTCCTTATAATACTGTGTAATGAGATGGGGAGCAACAGTAAAAATCAACTGTATCAACTAGGTTTGGGACTTCACTGGTGGTCCAGTGGTTGGGAATCTGCCTTCCAATACAGGGGACGTGGGTTTGATCCCTGATCCAGGCAATGAGATCCCACATGCCACGGGGCTACTGAGCTCATGCTAAGACCTGACATAGCCAAATAAAAGAAACAAAAAAACAAACAAAAGACTAGATTCACCAGTCATTTGAGGGTGAAAGTGAAAGTGTTAGTTATTTAGTCGCGACTGACTCTCTGCTACCCTGCAGAATGTAGATCTCGAGGCCCCTCTGTCCATGGAATTCTCCAGGCAAGGATACTGGAGTGGGTAGCCATTCCCTTCTCCAGGGGAATCTTCCTGGCTCAGGGATCAAACTCGGGTCTCCCGCACTGTGGGCAGATTCTTTATCATCTGAGCCACAAAAGACTGTGCTACCTAGCAGGTATTAAAATAATAAATACATTTATTTAACCAGTACCTTTAAAGATAAGATGGTATTAATGGATGTTACTGCTTTTTCAAAGACACAGTTTTTATTGAGAAAGGATTTTATTTAAAATGCCTGGAAATGTTTCCATTTTATTTTATTCCTGAAATAATACAACTGTACCACTGCCTATGAAAAATTTAATTCATATGCTTAAAAAAATTGGAAACAGAATCTTCTAACCTATTAGTATTCCAGACATAAACTTATAATACCTTGCCCTTTAAAAAAAATAATACTTTATTTGACTGTGCCAAGTCTTAATTGTGGTATGCAAATTCTTAGTTGAGGTAGATGGGATCTAGTTCCCTGACCAGGGATTGAACCTGGGCCCCCTGCATCGCGAGTGTGGAGTCTTAGCCACTGAACGATCAGGGAACTCCCTAGAGGTGACATTCTGAATGAAAAGGAACAGATTCAGGAAAATGAGGGATTGAAAAGACAGAAGCAATAATTTTGATGACTAATAGAAAGTAGAGAGAAGCTCTGAGATGTCATTGACTAAACTTGGAGGAAGAAAAAGTTCTTGGGGGTGAAACAATGGATTTCACTTTAAATACATTGAGCTTGAGTGCCTTTTGGAACATGAACTAAAGGATCTAAGGAGCAGTTGCGAAAAGACTGAGTGACAGTGACTAAAAATGACTTTTTAAAGAAGTTTTACAGTCCATATGTTTTACAATTTTGACATATATTGCTGTAAAGATAATATGCATTCATGGGAACCAACAGATTTGACTTCTTAAAATATGAAGACACACACAGCTCTTTTTTTTTTCCTTCAGAACTTCCCACTATAGCAAAAGATGGGTGAGAGAGAGGATTAACGTGGAAACACTGCTTCGGGAAACTTTGGTTCCAAACCTACTCTACCATATAGCAGTGAGGCAACTCTGGGGATTCACTTAACTCTTCTGAGGCTTGGTCTCATCTTTACTGAGTGATGGTCAAATATTTGTCTGTATAGTTATTGTGAGCACTGAATGAGCTAATGTGTAATCAAGTTCTTATGTCATTGCTTTGTACAGCTCTGAAGCATTAAGGTTAAATAAAAACTAGTTCTAACTATTGTTTGGTCCCTGTAGTTCTTGGAAAACAAACGGACTACTGTGTTATCTATTATCTCAGTCTATATATCATTATCTACACATTCACATGCTTGTAACACCTGGACCTTGTGGTATGTCTGTTCCTAAATAAATATTATTTTCTCCTCTTCAACTTTGCTGTAAACAGTGGCACCCATGTAGCATATGTTTGATTATTTTTTACTGTTTCATAAGAAATGTATATACTTATATGCTTAAGTGTGTACACATACTCAAAGATACACATCTAAAGATCACTCACAAAGTTTTTGGTATTTGAGATTTGAACTGAAAAAGAACATTAAAATTCCCATATTTGGATTATCCTTATAACAATAATTAGTATGCTTATGTTCTGGACTCAATATTTGTGCCCTTCCCAAAATTCATATGTTGTCATTTTAATCTCCCATATGATGATATTAGAAGGTGGGGCCTTTGGGAGGTGATTAGGTCAGGAGAATGGAGCCCTCATGAATGAAATTGATGCTCATATAAAAGAGACTCCAGGCAAAAAAAAAGAGAGAGACTCCAGAGGACTGGTGGTCCATTGGCTAGGAATCTGCTTCCAATGCAGGGGTCTCAGGTTAGATTCCTAGTTGGACAACTAGGTCCTGCATGACAAAACTAAGACTTGTGAGTGCTAAGTAACTTCAGTACTGTTCCACTCTTTGCGACCCTATGAACTAGCCCGCAAGTCTCCCCTGTCCATGGGATTCTCCAAGCAAGAATACTGGAGTATGTTGCCTTCTCTAGGGGATCTTCCTGACCCAGGTATCGAACCTACAACTCTTATGTCTCCTGCATTGACAGACAAGTTCTTTACCACTAGCGCCACCTGGGAAGCCCAATTAAGACCCAGCATAACCAAGTAAATTTTAAAAATAAAAGATTTCAGAGAATTCTCTTGACCCTTTGGCCATGTGAAGACACAGAGAGATGACCATCTATGAACCAGAAAGTGAGATCTCATCAAACACTAAATCTGCTGGTGCCTTGACCTTGGACTTCCTAGCTTCCAGAACTATGAGAAACAAATTTCTAATGTTTATGAGCTACCCAATCTTGACAATTTGTTGTGGAAGCCTGAACTAAGACATCTTACATCTACATAGAGCTTTGCAGTTATAGAAAGTGTATACATTAATAAGAGACCAGAGAAAGCTACTATATAAATACATTTAGTGTCCCTGAGGTAGTACATGCGTGCTCAGTCACTCAGTCATGTACGATTCTTTGTGACCCCATGGACTGGACCCTGACAGGCTTCTTTGTCTGTGGGATTTCCCAGGCAAGAATACTGGGGTGGGTGGCCATTTCCTTCTCCAGGGGTTCCTCCTGACCCAGGGAATGAATGCAAGTCTCCTGCATTGGCTGGCGTGTTCTTGACCACTGAGCCACCTGGGAAGTCCATAAAGTCCCCGAAGTAGAGAGCCCAGAAAGTGGAGAATAAAGTGTTCAAAGGAAAAAAAAAGTATACTTTGCTGAAATGAAGACCAGGATCTACAATTTAAAGGATACACTCTGTTGTAGGAAAAATTAGCACAGATGCACAGAAACGTGACACGGCCACATAGAATAACTAAACTCACGAGTGAAGTGAATAATCCTTCATCTATCTAGACAAAAAACAGGAGTCACTTGTAACAGGAAGAGGTAAATCTGGTTTCAGGCTTATTCACAGCAACAACCCATGTTAGAAGATGTTAGAGCAATATTTATAAACTTCTAAGGAAAAATGAGGGTGAGCCAAGAATTTTATACCTGATCAAAATTCCGTGTACGAAGGCAGCCAACAAATAGTCTCAAATACGCAAAGGCCTGGCTCAGGTAAGGCACATGCAAATACTTAGAAACAACTTTTTCCTTGGTTGTTCTTTATTTATTTTTGCCGATGCTAAGCTGTGGCAAGTGAGGGCTACTCTCCAGTGGTGGCACATGGGCTCTAGAGTGTGGACTCAGTAGTCGTGGTGCACAGGCTTGGTTGCCCCATTGACTGTGGGATCTTACAGCTTCCAGACCAGGGAGCGAACCCATGTCCCCTGCATTGGCAGGCAGGTTCTTAACCACTGGACCACCAGGGAAGTCCCACTCACTACTTTCCAGAAAAGCTACCTAATGAAGAAATCCAGCCAATTAAGACATTTCACAGTGGAAAACTAGGGGACAGGAAAAATAGGATATAACAAGACTAGTTGTGAAGTCGAATCTATGTACATTTAAAAATAAGGCAAAAGAACTGCAGGTATCGCAGAATACAACCTACATGTTTGAACAAGGAAGAAATGCTGGCCAGCAAAGGGAAAAGCACCTCCACGCAGTGTCAGAGCTGGGTGGGGCAAGGAGAGCGTTCCCTAAGGGGAACAACTGAGCACAGGGTTGGGTGTCCAGCCAAATCTAAGCAGGGTGCCTGTATTGGAGTGCAAGGAGTTGGAGCCGGTGCGAGGGAAGAAGGGTGTCCACATGGCGTGGTGATGGTGCTAGTGGTGAAGGCTCAGGGCCAAGTTTAGACTGAGCCAGATAAGGAAAATGTTCATGCATTGGGTGACCTAGTGAGGGTATCAGAGCTCAAATAGGGTGGAGGAGGGCCTCCCCAGGGGTGCACAGACTGGCACAGGTTGTGAGATTGGCATCCTGTGAGAGCAGGGTGAAGAGGAATCCCCAATGGAGGGACATAAAATTTTTAGTATGATTTTTCGGGAAGTAGGTTCTTAGTTTTTTAAATGTGCTTTAACACATCAGACTTTTTTTTCCCCACTGATACTACAGCTACTTACCTGGGAGGAAACAACACAGAACATAGATTTAAAGTCTTATTACTGAATGTCTACAAATGGTGGGATTAACATATTAGATCACATGACACTGATTCCTTTCTTGCCTTCAATTTAGCTCAGTTCAGTCGCTCAGTCATGTCCAACTCTTTGCAACCCCATGAATCGCAGCATGCCAGGCCTCCCTGTCCATCACCAACTCCCAGAGTTCACTCAAACTCACGTGCATCGAGTCAGTGATGCCATCCAGCCATCTCATCCTCTGTCATCTGCTTCTCCTGCTCCCAATACCTCCCAGCATC
>SJYC01139447.1:0-15140 GCA_006408675.1 Madoqua kirkii
AAAAAAAGAAAACCTTCAAAATCAGGGAAAGGAAATCCAAAAGCATTTTTTATTTTCTCATGCTATGCCAAATTTTTGCCCCAGCTTTATTAAGACATAAAAGTTAGATTTAAAAAAATTACTCTAGTTTATGTTGTCTTAAAAAACGTTGCATGCTAGTGTGAGGGCAAGAGAGAATTCTAAAAATATGAGTTTGTGTATTTAACCTCATATTCTATTAAAGAGCTAGAACAAATGGATTTAAATCAGTGATATTTGAGCTGAAGGCTTGGAGTCCATTATCAGCCTGTCTGGAAATGATTTCCTTACTCTCTGGGGTTCTTAATTTTTATTTGCATGTGTTTCTGCCAGTGGTGGAAAGGTCGGCAAGAGGAAACACTGTTGTGGGCCCCCAGTCCAGCTCATTCTTGAGAAACGGCTGAGCTGGCTCCTGGGGACAGGCTCATGCTTCTAGAAAATTGTGGGCCTGTCAAAGCAGTCATCACAGCCACAACAGCACTGCTGTTTGAAATGCCAGATTCAGTGTGTTTTGTTTTTTTTTTAATTCCTTAGCCAGAGAACAGACAGCAAACACAGACACTTTCTGCCTGCTTTGTTCAAGACTTTCTTAGCAAGGCCTTAGAAGAATGTATAGGCAGGTGTTCCTGCTCTGTCTGAAAAAAACAAAACAAAACACAGCAGTGTAGAAGAGTACAAAAGGTTTCACTTCCTTTTTAACCTTTACTGAACGGAAAAGAACAACTTGAAGATGGTGTCTCTGGGGAGGAGAGAGTCACTTCCTGGCTGCCTTTGTCAAGAGAGACCCTGCCGGGTGACTGATCTTCAGAAAGTACAGAGAAGCACGGTTTCTTATGCCTTGCACAGACACAGACAATTAAGTAATGTGGAGTGCTGACTTAACATCCTCTCCTGAACATTTCAGGGTTTCTGATAACCAAAAAGATGGTGCCAACTCAGATAAAATGCACCTCTCTGTAAGGTGTTTAAATGTGCTCCAAGGAGTCCACCCATGGGTCAGCTGCTTAAATGGCTCCCACAGTCCAGAAATATAAGACGAAAACTGCAATAGCACCACATGGATTATTCCTTTTAAGAATGCAAGTGACACAAATAATATATAAGTGTGTATATACAAATAATAGTATTATATACATAATATTATACATATCAGGAGAGATAGAGCTAGTTGGTCATACTTTAAGAAAAATGTCTGGAAGGAAAAGAAGGAACACATAAAACAAAAGTCATCAAGTCTGAGAAGCAAATAGCACAAGACATTCGCTCTCAGATTCTCTTAGTATCACAGGTCGTACCCTCTGACCATATGGACCCTTCGTCACATCTACTGCTTCTTTGTTTTGAAAAAGGCAAAGGCTTCCAGGTTTTAAAAAGAGGAATCTCAGGTGTAACGCTGAGCTTCAGATAACAATTATCCTGTTTTGTCACTGATTAAAAAGAAAGTGAGAAGAGTTGAATGGGGAAAAATACAGCTGGCGATCACTGAATGAGAAGCGTATGTGGGAGGAAATGCGTGGGAGAAACCGAACACTTGGTTCAGAGGTGAAAACTGCATCTGACTGATTGCTGGCAATTCTACCTTCCTGATGGCAGCTGGGCTACTTGTTTTTCCCTCCAAGATACGTGGAAGAGAGCAACAGAAAGCTGGCTTACTCTGACTAGAAGACCTTGGTTTGGCTGCTAGTAAACTGGAAATCAAGCTAAACACATGTGCTGAATGACCAGCCAATTCAGCCTCACTCTTGTTCTCTTCTAGAATTAGGTAACCCGTGGAATGGTTTGGACCAGCTTTCCAAGAGATGAGTGAGGCATATGGATGTCACCACAACTTTGAACAGTGCTTGTCATGAGATTTATAGTTCCTGGAATAGGAGCGCAAATTTCTTACGGCCAAACTCCCTGTTTCACTTGTGTGCCTTTCAGTATCTTATGCACAATAGATGCCTCCTAAGTGTGTGTTGAATGGATGAAATCTGCACATGGCCCATTGGCCCCACCTCTTCCAAATACATATGTTATCAATAAGCAAATAAACCGAAAGGATAAACAATGAATCCATGTAAAGCCCAGACAATCTATGTGTATACAGACTTCTACTACATCAAACACTTGGATGCTTGGAAACTTCTGGATGATTGCCTGCATCCTTCTACATTCCTCCAATGATTTAATGATAAAAATAGATTATATACTGGGATAGATTCTGAAGTAAGGCAAGAAATAATCCACCAAGCCTATTAAGTCATTCTGTTCTGTGGTTTAAAATAATTCCTATTTTATGAAAAACTGAGCAAGATCTGGATCCGCCACTTAGGATGGTTTGCTAGTACTTGACAATGAAACTCAGAATGTTGCTGCATCTTCATGTCATTTCCCTCCCTCCTCTCTTTTCTATACAATTTTAGAACAGTGAGTTCTTTGGTTCACTCTGATGGGAACTCTGAGGAGCCCAGAGCACCAGCCGTGTCAAGAATCCCAAGATGGCAGAGTTTCTGGACCCATGGCACAGGCCCTGCTCCCAGGAATTTTCTTTTCCCAGCCTCCCCAGACACAGCCCATAGCCACACCAGCCACTCTGAAGAGGTTTCCTCAGTCAGCAGGCCTTCTCCCTGTTACCAGGGCAGCAGCCATTCTGGAGAACAAGAAGCCAATACAAGGAGAAGACAAAGCCCAGACTGTGTGATTTCTGCCTGCCCACTGCAGTAAGCACGCGTCAACATGGGGATGTGGGTGTTGCGCGTATCAGGAAGTCTGGAATCCAGGGAATCTATGTGACTTTACTTCCAAGTGTGAAAGTGTTAGTTGCCCAGTCACGTCCAACTCTTTGAGACCCCATGGACTGTAGCCCACCAGGCTCCTCTGTCCATGCAATTCTTCAGGCAAGAGTACTGGAGTGAGTTGCTATTTCCTCTCCAAGGACATGAACAAATTCAGGGTGGTGTTTTTGTGTGGAGTCTTCATGTTTGGAGGGTTTTGTTTTTATTTGTTCCTTGCCTTTCCTTCAGAGAAGAAGGCCTTAAAAGAGCCCTCCAGCATAAGACTGTGAGGTAGGTAAGAATTACTGGCTTCCCTGGTGGCCCAGTGGTAAAGAATCCACCTGTCAATGCAGGAGACACAGGTTTGACCCCTGGGTTGGGAAAATCCCCTGGAGAAGAGAATGGCTATTCAGTATTCTTGCCTGGAGAATTCTATTGAAAGAGGAGCCTGGCAGGCTCCAATCCATGGGGTTGCAAAGAGTCGGACATGACTGAGCAACTAACACAGGAACTACAGATGCTGGGTAGAATATTTGTATTTCCCCTTTTGCTACACATACTTTATCAAGATCTTTGCCAAGTGTTCTTACACTCTGACTTTCTCTATTGGCTTCATATTAATAGACCTTACCTTAGATGCAAGAAGAAGGCAGGGGCCACGTGGGCAGATTAAGTGTCAGACAGTTCCAAATAGCTCTGTGGGCAACAATAAAGAGAAAAAAATAATTTGGTGAAGCAAGCGATTTGACTTTAAAAAGAAGATAATCCTATCAACCCACAGACAATTGCTACGTACAATTACAATGTACTTTTGTCCAGATTTAAATTCACTCTATATTTATTTGGTGCAGATACTTTCACAGACTTATCTCACTTTGTGTTCAGATACCATTTACTGAGCTAGCTTGTTCTCAGTAAGTCATTTCTATTATAAAACCAGAACTAACTTACATTCCTAGTTCCTTCCTCTTGTCTGGCTTTTTGAAGATACTGGGATGCACATTCTGGTGATATCTAGCATAATTTTTTCTGTTGGATGAATAAAACACCTGTATGTATGAAAATGAATATTGAATGAAAATATCTGACACCTATTCACCACTTGCTATTTGCCAGTCACTGTGCCAGACCCTTTATAAGTGTAATCTTATTTAATTCTGCCATCAGTCCCAAAGTGGTAGATGCAAGAATGCTAAAATGATGCTATAATGATCTCCAATTTACAGCTGAGAGTGCTGAGGCATAGAGAAGTTTAATTACTTGTACATTCACACAGCTAGCTAGTGGAAGAGTAAAGACTCAAAGTTGGCTCCCTGTGACCCTGCGAGTCATGCTTTCCTCGCCCAGTGTGATATTCTAAGATGATATCTACCATCTCGGGTCCTGGTGTTGTGCCATGATTAGATTTATGTTATATGACAAAGGGGAGGCTTCCCTGGTGGCTCAGAAAGTAAAGCGTCTGTCTGCAACACAGGAGACCCAGGTTCAATCCCTGGGTTGAGAAGATCCCCTGGAGAAGGAAATGGCAACCCCACTCCAGTATCCTTGCCTGGAAAATCCCATGGAGCCTGATGGGCTACAGTCCATGGGGTTGCAGAGAGTCAGACACGACTAAGTGACTTCACTTCACTTCATATGCCAAAGGTGATGGATATTGCTCCCTTGATGGTGTAACATCAGGTGGCAAGGCAGAAACAACTTTGCAAATGTAATTAAGGCCCCAAATCCATGAACTCCAAGTCATCTAGAGGGTGATTATCCTGGGTAGGCCTGACTTAATCAGTCGAGTATTCTTTAAAAGAGGGCTTAGGCCTTCTCTGAGTCAGAGACTCTTCACAACCTTGAAGAAGCCAACCACCACATGTTTTATAGCTTGGAGGAAAATGATTCTGACCCCAAACCAACTTGAACTTGGAAGGAGACCCAAGCTTGCAGATGAGACCACAAGCACCAGCTGACACTTTGATTGCACCTTCATGAGATCCTGAGCAAAGATCTAGCTAACCATTGCCAGACTCCACATGGACAAAAACTGTGAGATGATAAATGTGTTGCTGTAAGCAACTAAATTTGTGGTGATTTGTTATGCAACAGTAGAAAATTAAGCCAATAAGTATGTGAACAATTTGATAACACAAAACTATCAATTAAAAGTTTGGGACTTCCCTGGTGGTTCAGTGGTTAGGACTCTGTGCTTACATTGCAGGGGGCATGGGTTCCATCCCTAGTTGGGGAACTAAGATCCTGTACACTGTACAGTGAAGCCAAAAAAAATTTATATCTTCTAATAACCTATAAGGGAAAGGGATCTTAAAAAGAATATATATATATATATATATATATACACACACACACACACACATACGTATAACTGAATCACTTTGCTGTACACTTGAAACACAACATTGTAAATCAGCTATATTTCAATAAAAAAATTTTAAAGTTTGAGCACACAAGTATGTAAAAAATGTATTATGCATTTATAAATTATATACAGGAGATTGTGTGCTCAGCTGCTAAGTCATGCCTGACTCTTTGCAACCCCACAGACTGTAGGGGTTTATATCCCAGTACCACGGACAGGCTCCTCTGTCCATGGTATTCTCAAGGCAAGAATATAGTGTGGGTTGCCATGCCTTCCTCCAGGGGATCTTCCTGACCCAGGGATAGAACCCACATCTCCTATGTCTTCTGCATTAGCAAGTGGATTCTTTACCACTAGCACCACCTGGGAAGTCCCATACAGGAGGTTGCTGTGTGCTGTGCTTAGTCCCTCAGTCATGTCCACCTTTTTGTGACCCCATGGACCGTAGCCATTGCCAGGCTCCTCTGTCCATGGGGATTCTCCAAGCAAGAATACTGGAGTTGGTTGCCATGCCCTCCTCCGGGGGATCTTCCCAACTGAGGGACAGAACCCAGGTCTCCTGCATTGCACGAGGATTCTTTACCATCTGAGCCACCAGGAAAGCCCCCAATACAAGAGATTATCCCCAAATAAAACATGAGATACCCACATACACACACAAGCCAGAAATTACAAAGTATAACCACTGTTCTTAGCCAGGTCCGTTCTCCACCATGGCCACGGTTAATACAAGTACTGAAATTCTGATCTTCATTATACCCTCACAGATGGATGAAAATCTGTCCAAAATAAAAGGAAGAGGCAGGTTTTTTGAAACCCTGACTATAGCACTTCTACGGAGGCCATTTACAGAAGACACAGACTCAGCCTTTACATGCCCACCACCAAAGTATGTGTGCTTTGACATGCTAAACATTCAAAGGTCACCCTGATCACTGCCTACACTGACCAAGGTCAGAGGTGAGTGACCCTCATCCAACAGTCAGTCAGCAAGAGTTTGCGATGACCTAGCATTGCACAGCTCTGCAACCAGGAATGGAAGCAGGCTGGTCCAAAAAGGCACATTTTGATAATAGATAAAATATGCCCTCAATCCTTGGGCTCTATTCTCCAGGCTTCCCCACAATGCGAAATTTAGATTTTTGGTTTTTACTTTTATCTCTAGATTTTAATTTCCCCCACTTATGCAAGATGCTACACTAGAAATGACATCACATGTGAAGCTTTTTATATCCCAGGCCATTTCATTGCAGTCATTTTTCTATGTCTACCCACTTCATGCTGGGGTTCAGTTCTCCTTCCCAAAATAGCTTTATTTGGAACAGGAAGCAGCAAACTTTTTCTCAAATGGGCCACATAGTAAATATTTTCTGTTTTGCAGGACACAGAGTCTCTGACAGAGTTACCCACTTCTGCCACTGAACATACAAGCCAGAGGCAAGCCACATGTGAACGAGGGTACCAATTAGATTTTATGGACACTGAAATGTGATGGTCTTATAATTTTTATATGCGAAGAAATACTATTCCTTTGATTTGTTTTCCAGTCATTTACAAATATAAACACCAGCCTTAGCATTCAGGCTATAGAAAAATAGGTAGCTGGCCAAACCTGGCCCTCCAGCCAGAGCTTGATGACTCTGTTATGTAGAGACGTTATCAGAGTTAATGAATTAGTCACTATAAAAGGTTCTTCTCTTTTTTTTGGAATGAAGATTTTTACAGATGAAAAAGCAGGAGTAAGTATATACATACATATTAAATTAGCAAAGATGTGTTTAGAGTGGTCAGGCTTATAAATCATGCCAGATCTTTATAGAGGAAGCTGATTTTATTTTTGCTAAGGGCACTTGTGCATTTCATTCTACACAAGAAACTCAGTCAACCCAGATGTAGTTTGTGGTTCTTACAACTAAAGACCCAAGCAGTAGGTTAAAATTACCATGCAGTCCTTTGCACTAGTTGACATACACACATCACTATGTATTAAAAATGGACCAGGTGATAGCAGAATCCCTAAATGTGATTGGTGGCAATCAGCCAACATAACTAAACCTAAGTGACTCAGCAAACCCAATCTCAGCCATCTTCAGATAATCATGGACAAACTCCAAATGTCCAGTTTCCCTATGTCCTCATTCATTGCACTGAAATATATAATTTTAGTCTCAGATACAGCTAACTGTAATGTTACGCTGGTATTATGTTATAAAACAAACAAGTATAATGTTACAGATGTAAAAGACTGGACTAGAGTTTGCAAATTCTTATAAAAAGCATTTCTGTAGCCAATGGGAAACATGGCAAATGGCAACTCCACTTTCCAAAATTCAATTTTGGGGGCACCAAAATGCTATATATATATATATACACACACACACACACACACACACACATGCACACATATAATTTTGTCTTTTTACAAACCTCAAAAGAAGAAGGAATGAAAGAAAGAAGGAAGAAAGGGAGGAAAAGTATGAATCATTTTTCTAGAGCTAGACAGAAAACTACTGTCATGATTTTGTCTTGTCCCGTTGGGTTATCAGAGTTTTGCTGGACTAACCCAGTGGTCATGTATGGATGTGAAAGCTGAACCATAAAGAAGGCTGAGCACCAAAGAACTGATTCTTTCAAATTGTGTTGCTGGAGAAGACTCTTGAAAGTCCCTTAGACCGCAACGAGATTAAACCAGTCAATCCTATAGGAAATCAACCCTGAATCTTCACTGGAAGGATCAATGCTGAAGCTAAAGCTCCATTACTTTGGCCACCTGATCTGAAGAGCTGAATCACTGAAAAAGACCTTGGTACTGGGAAAGACTGAGGGCAGGAGAAGGGGGCAACAGAGGGTGAGATGGTTGGATGGCATCCCCAACTCAATGGACATGAATTTGAGCAAGCTCCAGGAGATAGTGAAAGACAGGGAAGCCTGGCGTGCTGCAGTCCATGGGGTCACAAAGAGTCAGACACGACTGAGCACCTGAACAACAACCCCAATTTTATGCCATTGTGTCCTCTACAGTGTAATATCTTGACGGATAATGAAAAATGAGGAGGATCCACTTGGGCGGTCTGGCGAAACTCAGTTTAAAGTAAATATAAGCACTCTGGAGATATCTACCATGAGGAATGTTCTTTTAAAAGCTCATTGTTTGTTTTAATCCAATGGAAAAAAAAAGATAAAAACTGAAGAATAAGGTCTATAAAGAGAAAGCACAAATATTAAGACTGTCAAGGGGAAATAGGCAGTCAGGGGATGGACTGAAAGCCAAGCTCAACTTTCAAATTGTCCTGGCAAAACTGATTATAGTGAAGGATTAAGGCTCACCTGAGCACAATATCTTAGTTAAACTCAGTAACTCTTAATGAAAAATCTATTAGTATATTTAAACTGGACAAACTTTTTGGCCAACCCAATATATGTTCTTATAATGTTTTCAAACACAGCTTTCTGTTTGTATGACTATATATATATATATATATATGAAAAATAAAGAAAAATACAAAGAATAATATGCAATTAATAAGCAAATCCACCACCTGTAACTAATGCATTCTGTTGTTAAGGAGAGACTGTATTCTTTATAGAGAGGCGGGTATCTCATGATTACAACAAAAATTTCAAACTTTTTCAGCTGTAACAGTCAAGTAAGGTTAATAAGCCAATGTCTAACTATAGAACTAAGGAAACTTTAATTGAGAAAAATTGTGACATAATCAAGACCACCTAGATTCTCATATGTTCAATAAGGATAAGACATTAGTATCCTCCAACTTATAGCCTAGTTCTTAAAACATTTCAGGCCATAATCCTAGGCAAGAACCAAAATTTGTCCTCAGCCCTGGAAGAACTGTGATTTACAAAATACCAGCTTCTGTGCAAAATAAGACCCTGATGCTGAAAAGAATTAGTGTGCCTTAAGTTTTGTAGCTCTCTAATTAAAGAGGAGCTTTAGACTTACTCCCCAGAGGTTTTAATATTGTTACTTTAATTTATAGCTGTTCTTTAATTTTAATAGTCAAATGAAAGCTTTAATTATAATCAAGCAGTTCTTCATATGGAAAGATAGCACTGCTGGGTCACCTTCAACAGGCCACGTGTTTTCAGTTATTTTCCAGGGTTGGGAAGAAGGGACCATAAGTGAGTATTAAACCACCCCGATTCAAACAATGTACATTTGCTCAAGATCTCTCTAGACAAAACTAGGACTGAGAATCACACAGAACTATGCTGCCATGTCAGATCTAGAGCCTTGATTTTATTTGCTTTATACACCAAGCAGATTGCCATGAACTGTTACAGAAGACTTCACCCCGTTAACAGATGCTCTGTGTACTAACGAGATATGCAGAGTATTAAATTATTAAAAACAAATCTAGGTTGAATACTTGGTACCCAATTTAAAGATGTTATCTTCTGTCGTTTACTTTCTTTCAATAAACTTTATAGTGTTTGTCACAGCTAAGAAATTAACAAGCCTGTGTTACTGTTAACTAAACAGAAGATTTTATTCCAGTTTCACCCACATTTCCATTCCTCTTTCTGTTCCAGAATTCAATCCAGGATCCCACATTGCATTTAGTAATCATCTTAGTCTCCTCAGAACTGACAGTTTATGCATCTTCTCATATTTCTTCATGACCTTGGCAATTTTCAGTAGTCAGATAGGAATTTTATAGAATGTCCCTTGATCTGGGAGTGCATGATGTTTGTCTCATTAAATTGGGGTTGTGCATTTTTGGAAAGTGGCAAAGTTCCCTTCTCGTGACAACACATCAGAAGGTACCTAATATCTATATAAATCGCTGACGATGTTACCCTTCATCACTTGGTTAAGGTGCTACCTGGCAGGTTTCTCCACTATAATAATGCTGTTTTGTCCTCCCCTGTCATACTCTTGTTTTGGAAGGAGTCACTAAATCTAGCCCAATGTGGCTGGGAGCTGCGGAGGGGTTAATCTCTCCCTCTTGGACAGAAAATATCTTCATACATCATTTGGAATTATTCTGTAAGGAAGATGTGTCTTTTCTCCCCTATGATGTTATCTTTTCATGCCCAAAGCATGGTGACCAGGCAAATTTTCATTTAGAGAAAACGTCTTATGAAACTCAACAGTTCATTTGAATGCAAGTCAATTGTTGCCAGACACTGAATGCTATATTCTTTTAGGAAAATTTCACCTCGCTATCTGGGTAAAATCAGACATTTCACTGTCTAACAGTGGACTTGAGGTAGGATAACAATGAAAGAGTAGAGTAAAAAGAGGTGACAAGGGTGGAAAGGAGAAGAAAGTGTCAGGTCAGCTGAAGTGCCCCCCACTGGGGTAACCAGTGAGTCGCCACCATTCAGCAAGAGACTTGCCCATTCAGCAAGAGGAAATTCCTCCTAGGCCACTAGCTCTTCAAGTCACTGAATCTAGAGACAGGTTTTTGCCTGGTTATTAGCCCGCTAATCAATAGCCATTGTGCTTTATGCATCCAGTCTAGTAGGGACCACAGTGAGTATTAAACCACCCCAATCTCTGACTTGTAATAAAAAGGGCTTTATCTGGGTAGCAGTCTAACACTAGGGATAGAGTCTAACTGAAATGATTAAGTCATTTAAATGATTATAATCAATTACAGGTACTAACATGGATGTACAATTTTACCTTTGCTCACCAGGCCCTTTCTTTGACTGGGAAAATGTTTTCTGATCTACAACAGGTCATCTTGGTTCTATTGTCTAGATCCCTTTGTTTTTTTCTGCCTCTTTCTCATTTTGTTGTTTTTGCTGTTCTCCATTTCTTATGTATTTTTCCAGGGGATTTTGTAGATTTCTTAATAGATTTTTTTTTCACCAGAACTCTTCTATCCTGGATGTCTCTCTGCAAATCCTGTTTCCTTTTACTCCCATGGAAGACACCGCTCCCTTGTCTTTAGCACTCTTCTGACTTTGGGCACCTATACTCGGAGTTATATCTCTGTACCTCCTTTACCCATGTGGGAAGTGGTTCTAGACTTCTCCTTTAAACCAGTATGTGCTGTGGTCAGAGGAAATCCTGTCATCTGGTGGGGGAAAGACAAGCGTCTTGGCTGACTTCCACCTGGTGGACTATCTGACGGAAAGAAAACCAATGGGTCTCTGGGAGGTTGCCTGTTTTCTCCCTTTAAACATCCCTATGTGGCCCACGTTACAGGATCCAAGGAGCCATGATGCCGAAAGTTTATGGTAAGCCATGTGAGTATTAGGAAGACTTTGATTCTGTTAGATGAGAATACATTGTCATCCTCTCCACATGGAAAGTGGCAAAGAAGTTGACTGATTTATTCATCAGTTCAGTTCAGTTCAGTCACTCAGTCGTATCCAACTCTTTGTGACCCCATGGACCGCAGCACGCCAGGCCCCCCTGTCCATCACCAACTCTCAGAGCTTGCCCAAACTCATGTCCATTGAGTCAGTGATGCCATCCAACCATCTCATCCTCTGCCGTCCCCTTCTCCTCCCGCCCTCAATCTTTCCCATAGTCAGGGCAAAATAAGAAGAGAGAGAAAAAAATAAGGAGAGAGAGCAAGGGAGAGGACACAGAGGTAAGCTGCTGCCAACAGATGATGTTCACAATTGAAATTAGTGTTTCAATTAATGAACATGAGTTCTGGATCTTGATGCCAAAGTACAGGAAGTGCAGATCACATCATGAGCTGCACCACTCAGTAAACATCAGCAAAATCCAGACTGTGAGAAACTTTACAAGTCTAACACCCCAGGTGGTGGTGGTGGTAGTTTAGTCACTAAGTCGTGCCCGACTCTTGTGAGCCCATGGGGACTATAGCCTACCAGGCTCCTTTGTCCATGGGATTTTCCAGGCAAGAGCACTGGAGTGTGTTGCCATTTCCTTCTCCAAATACCCCAGGTACTTCAACAAAAAAAATTGTAAGGAAAAGGAAGGGTAGGCAGAAGATGTAAATGAAAAGATACAAATTTTCAAAAAAGACTAAATTTGTATTAAGTTAGAGTATAGCACCTCAGGGTGCACATACAAATGATAAACCATAAGAAAATGAAAGCAGAGTCTTAGAAATGTAGAGGAGGGGTTCATATGGAGGTGTGGAGACTGGAAGGGGACCCAGGTGGGATGGGTGACCAAGTTCTGTTTCTTGACCTGAGTTTCCATTATAAGAGCTGGATATCTGCCTCATAACACATTAAACTATAGGTTTGTGTGGGGTTTTTTTGTAGTTTTCTTTACTTTCTTCAATTTTAAAACAAAAGGTTAAAATGTCTCTACTTAGTTGTTAATAATTAAAACCTGGGGGACTGCACATTTCAAGTTCTCTATTTCTGTCTTCTCTTGAAAAATCGGAATTGGCAACACTGGGTCCATGTTTCCTTATGGAGCTGAAAGGGCTGTCTCGTTTCTCTCAACAGAGCTTGACCTCTCCGGTTATATATGTGACCTGCTGGGCACCTGTAAACACATGAATTTCTGAAGCCAGGGGTGGGGAAAACTAGCTATACCTTGCATCTTTTATTGGCAAAATTCTTATATGTTGTGTGTCAATTCAATAGCAAGCAGTTAAATTCACATTTCTCAAGCACGTACTCCACAGAGCTCCATGCAAGAAACTCTTCTGTTCCTCCCCAGCCAAGGAGCCTCCAATCTGGAAAGGGAAACCGAGATTTAGGTCATCACTCTATTCCAGTGAGGTGTAGATTCTAAAGTCTTCTAGAAAGTACCAGTAGGATGCAGCAGGCATTGGGGAAGGGCAGAATCAATCTGAACTAAGGTCTGAGACTCCTTGGAGGATGTAAAAGGAACTGGGCCTTGGAAAATGACTGGGATGAGGATGGGGCAAATAGGGAAGAGAGAACTTGACAGAAAGAAAAATTTGAACCCAAGGACACAGCTGGAGGCTTGTAGACCAGTGTTTGCATTAAATTCCCAGTGCTGGTAAAATGATGGATGTGAGCAGCGAGTCATGAGATACAGGTGTCTTTTTAAGTGTCTTGAATGACAATGATACCATTGACCAAGTTGGGAGGACAAGTTTTGTAGACAGGATGACTTTAAGCAATGGAGCCTGAAAGAGACCCAGATGGAATTCAAAGGAGTTGTAAAGTCATCAGGTTAAAGAAACTTACTAGGCGAAGCCATGGGGAAAGGAAGAGCATAGATGAGGAAGACTATAAGGTCAAGGTTAGCTTTGTGCACAAACCAATATCTAAGGGGCAGGTGAAGCAGAACCAGAGTAAAAGATGAGTGAAGAGGAGCAGGAGAATTCAGGACCAGTGGAGACGCCGGAATCACCACCCAAAAAGTGATAGGTGGACGAGAGATGAAATTTTCCAGGATGACGGAGGACAGATCTTGTCTACTTGGCCATTTGGATTAAAAAAAAAAAAAAAAAAGGAAAATGCTATTTGGACATCAGTGAGAAGTAGCTTGATTTTCTTTCCTAACTAAGCAGTGTCGTTTATTGTCATGCTGTGGGCATGCATGCTCAGTCACATTTGAGTCTGGGACCCCATGGACCGTAGCCTGCCTGGTTCCTCTGTCCACGGGATTTCCCAGGCAAGAATACTTGAGTGGGTTGCCATTTCCTCCTCCAGGGGATCTTCCTGACCCAGGGATCGAACCTGCAACTCCTGCACTGCCAGGCGAATTCTTTACCACTGAGCCACCAAGGAAGCCCAGGGCATTAATGTTTGTTTCCCACATGGTATTCTGCTCTCACCTTGTGCACATTTCCAATTACTGCAGCAGCACCACTGTTTTCTCCTATGGCCACCTGGGCTCCTCATCTCTGTCATTACAGTGAATCTACAGCCAATCTCAAGCCTTTGATTTTCCTTCCATTCCATTCCCCTTGATCCCTGCTGACTCACAGCTCCTAGATTTTTTTCCTTATGACTTCTTATATAACTTTCTAATGGATGCAAAAAAAAAAAACTGTAATTATCCTCTCTCCTCCCACAAACCTATTTGTTCAGTAAAATTTTTGTCTCTGCCCACAGAGCTGATCACCAGTTTACTACTTTAACCATCGAGGTGTAACTAGATCTATGGATCATGATTCCTGGTGGGTTAGATGGTGCCTCACTCCTTTCCCCAATAGCTCTACCCACGTCAAATCCCTAGAACTCGTGAATGTTGACTTACTTGGAAAAGGAGCTTTTACAGATTTAAGGATTTTGAAATGAGACCATCCTGGATTGCCCAGGTGGGCCTTAACCCCAATGACAAGTGAGTGTCCTTAGAAGAGGGGAAGACACAGAGAGTCATACGTGATTGAAGACCAGCTTTTAGTGTGTAAACCTAGAATAAGGCACTGCAAACCACACAAAGCCCACCAAAAATAAATAAATAAATAAATATGATTTTAATTATTTCAAATATATTAACCTCTGTCTACACCAGTATAAAAATTGGAAGCAAATCAACATGAAATGAGTTTCCAGTATGGAGATGTGACTGCCTGTGTTGTTGAAATGTAGACTAAGAAATACCAATAAAAGTCTGATATGTTACCTTCTTATGCTTAGTTAATGTCAATTAATTAATTGTTAATGACAATTGGCTTTGTTGATGGCAAGCATGGGCAGTCCATTCTTTGCCCTATCCTCCATATAGCTTCATTTTAAACAGGAAGAATCTAGAAACTATCTCACATGGGCTAAGTGATTTTACTTCTGAAAAGCCCCAGTTGCCAAAGGGGAGTTTATAAAACTTCTTAGTGAAGCAGACAGGCCCTTAATTATCTGCTGTCAAGGATCTCCCAACCCAAGTATTATGTGGCAAACATGGAGCTCGGTGAAATTGTTGGGTAAATGAACTGATCTATCAAATTGCCAACATCCGATGGATTATGGAAAAAGCAAGAGAGTTACAGAAAAACATCTATTTCTGCTTTATTGACTATGCCAAAGCCTTTGACTGTGTGGATCACAATAAACTGTGGAAAATTCTGAAAGAGATGGGAATACCAGCCCACTTAACCTGCCTCTTGAGAAATCTGTATGCA
>SJYC01139449.1:0-19197 GCA_006408675.1 Madoqua kirkii
GCCTCTCTCCCCCACCCCCACCTCCACGTACAGCAGCAAAGTGTACAATGCGATAGATACATGCAGAAGCTTTTGGGTTTCGCCATCCCACACACCAAGCAGGCAAAATTCAATCCTTATCAGATTTCTTTTTTTTCTGGCTACCTTTGAGCTTTGTTGAGTTTTGTTGTCCTGTGAGAGAAAGGTCTTCTCTCCCATCACTTGATTTCACGACTCACCCATTTCCCCTTAAATGCTCATTTTTATTTTAAAACTGAGGAAGACTAGAGTTGTGTGCATTTCTTACCATCTGACTTCATCTTGGCATTGTTTGAAAAATGCACTCAGTAAACACCTGGGCTTGGTTTTATATTTGTGCCTTGGACATTTTCGTTTTGCCCACACCCTTCCTTACAGGCAGGAAGAGAACACAGGGCTGGGGGGGCGGACTCCATCTTGAGAAGGCTCCCAGACTTTTGTGCTCACTGCTCGGTTCCTGATCGATCCAGTAGGGCGAAGCCCTCCAGGTTTTGCAGCCGCCGGTTTTGCACCTATCCCTTCCCTTGTGAAGCAGATAAAGGCTTCTTGGTGATATCTAGTTGTCTATAAACCACAGGTAAATGGTTTCCTGTGCCTTTCTCAAAATAAGTGTTGAGCAAAAGGAAACGAAATCAACCAATTTAATCACCAACAATGTGCCCTCCAGCCCCTCTCCTTAAAAATGGTTATTTTTCCTAAGTCAGTTTTGATGGGGGTATAGCTTTTCTTGGACACTTGCATTGTGAATCTCAGCTTTGCTCAACTATTAAATCAACTATCATTAAATCCTGTTTCCACTTAAAATTAATTAAAAAATATTTGCACCCTTCCTTATATAAAGGAGGAATCTATTAAAGACGTTTACGCCATTCCTTCTTTAAAACCCTGAACATTTCCCTTTATCTAAAATGGCCCTCCAATAAGGATTTGGGGTTTGCCCATCGATTAATATAGGTATTCAAGTAATTGAGAAGTATTAAGGACTCAAGAAAGGTAAAGCTCTGGAGGGTGAGCCCACTAAATCCTATTGGACTTACACAGCAAGATTTCATCCTTGCCCAGCTGCTGTGCTTTAAGATTTTCATTATCTAGATTGAATTTTAAGTCATTTATTAATCCTAAGTGCACTTATTTTACAAAAAACAATTTTAAATATTGGATTCGAACTGGAATCAGTCATTAGACAAATGAAGCACATCTTCAACCCTTTATAAAATAGCTGTTAAATAAAGTTTTTCCATATATGACAAGACTGGTAACTGGCTAAATATACCGTTTGACACCTGAAGTAGTGTGCTGTGAATTATACCACCCTTCAATTTCTTGATCAGATGAGAGGTTCACCGTAGGCTTAACAAACCCTTCAAAAGTAAGGACTGCAAGTATTTTTATCAGTTTTCACTCAACTCCAGATACCAGAAATTCAATCAGCCTAAGAAAATGAACCATTTCCCAATTAGCCAGTGTAGACGAGGTATTTTGAAGAACCTGGATGAAACCCATTTTGGTCTTTTACCCAAACTGCCAGATGTTTGTCTATCACTCCCCAGAGTCACCCAGTTTAGACCCTTTACCAAGATTTCATCTGATAAGCCGCTCCTTTCAGAAACCAAAGTGTCACACCAGCCAGGTTTTAAAACTTTATTTGCATATTAAAAAAATTGTGCATTCCAATAATTAAAATCATTTGAACAAAAAAAAATGGCACTCTGATTAAACTGCATTTTACAGCCCGCAGAACACCTTGGACCAGCTTTTTACTCTACATTTCACTGTCGTCCCACCCAGCTTCCTCCTTCACCAACATGCAAGTTCTTTTCCTTCCCTGCCAGCCACACAGGCAGATGGGAGAGGCAGGCGCGGCCTACGTTGTCAGTAGTTCTCCATTCTTTGATGTGAAAAGGGGCAGCACAGTCATTTAAACTCGATCCAACCTCTTTGCATCTTACAAAGTTAAACAGCTAAAAGAAGTAAAATAAGAAGGCAATGCTTGTGGAATGTACAGTGCATACTGGCGGCACACGCTCCATTACGACTCGCCTGCTTGCTTCTCCTGTTCAATCGCTGTGACCGAAAAGAAAAAAGATGGAGTGGGTGAAGATGCGAATTCAGTATAGCGTCACATAGGAATATAGTCCTTTCTTTTGAAAGATCTCTCCTTATCATACAAATTCTATCAAGTACCAATAGGCATTCCATCATGAAATGCGTATACGGAACAGAACATTTTTACAGATAAAAGGATACTGGCATCTGCATATTAATGTGGATATTAAACATTGCATTAAATTATTAAACCCCATTGTTTGTTGGCTGCAGCAGTTTTAAATTAACCTTTGCAAGCCACCAGAATCAAAAAGCTGTTGGCTCCTCCCGCACTCCCTGCCCCCACCCCAATTCTTCTCCCAGCCCCTCCCATCCTCTCCTACCCACCCAGCCACTCCCGCTCAGCCTTTTCGAAAGAAGGAGGGGGGGGTAGCTTACTTTCTTTCGAAGGCAGTGGATTTTTCTCTTGCGTTTCCGTTTTCTTCAATTTCGACTTATCGAACTTCTCAATCTCAGCCATATCGGGTTTGTCAGACATGGTTGCAGAGGGCGCTGCAGGTACAAAGCCAAGAGGTTGAAGGTGAGCCACCTACCCCTCGCCTTTCTGGGCTCAGAAAACGCGTTCTGTCTTCCTGTCTCCTGCCTGAAGACGCGCTTTTAACTCCTTCCACTTTCATTCAGGGCTAAACATCTTCCTCTTTCTACAGGGGGGGAAAAAAAAGAACGCTTTCCCGCTGCCTTTAGGATTTCAAAACGCGAGGGTCCAAATTGGGAAGACCGCCCACGTTAGAAGGCGGAATCTCTCGCAAGCGTGAAATTAATCACCGCCGATTAATGGCGGCGTTTCAACATAAAAGTGAACTCATTTCAAGTTTAAGGGTTAGAAAATCGAGTAAGATTCCTGAAAATGAAGCCAAGGCTGCACAAAATGTTTTTTTCTATACTTGGCCTCTTCCCCAAAGATGCGAGCCGTGCGGCTTTCTTTTCTTCTCACAAAGGCGGCAGCTGCGGCCGGGCGCCACCGACCACCGCCCTCCCCGCTTCCTCCCTCTCTCCAACAATGCAGCCAGCCGCACACAAAGCTAGATCGATTAGGATCTCCATTTAGGAGCAATTCGGCAGCTCTGCACACGTCCCCCTGCGAGAAAGACGTTTTCCAGACTTCATAATATAGCCCCGCAACCCTAAATACAGCCTACGAAGCCACCGGAGGCGAGAGAAATAACTGAGTGTGAAGCTCCGGGGTTGGGTGGGTGTGAACTGGAACAAAGGATCTTTCTATTCCTGATTCATCACCGCCTAAGAGGTTATGCAGAATGCCTTTGAGGGTAGGAAAGAGAAAAAAACTTCCTTCCAAACGGCAATAGCAAAAAGCCAGTTTTAAAAAACATATTTAAAAATCACCGATTCCCGACCCCGTTACCCATCTGAACGGTCTGGCATTCCCCATGCTCCTGAGCAGCAGCCTTTTCGCAGGACGACCCCTCGCGCTGGGTTTCGGGCGGCGAGGAGTCGAACGCAGGGCGGGAAAAGGTGTGGAGGGCAGGAGGTAGAGGGCCCGGGACTCACCGGAGCGAACTGCGAGCGAGTGAAGTCGGGTCTGCGCTGTGGCCGCCGCCGAGTGCCGAGCGGGGCGCGGCGGGCGCAGCTATATGCGCGCTCCTATTCAAATGAGGTGACGTCATCCGCCCGCCCGCTTAACTCCTTCACGCCGGGTTTCGTCTCCGGAACGGCGTCCGGGGCCTGCATGGCCTTTGGGGGCGGGGGGGGGGGGGGGGCCGCGTCCATCCATGCACCAAGCCACGACGAGGGCGGCAAAATAAAGCGCGTAAAGCGCCCCCTCCCCGCCGCACTTCCTTCATAAAGCATCCCCCACCCCTTTATGTCGGTTCTACCTGCGTGGATTTTTGCAGCGGCCGCGAAAACCGGCCCTTGGGTATCCGAACGTGATAACTAAGGGCCTGGGTGGTAACCTAGCGGGACAGGCATTCCTTTACTGTGAAACTGCCTTTGTCCGTGGCAGACATCCCCCAGCCGGGGTGCAGTATGCCTTGCCCCGCGGCCTCGCCCACTTGCAGGGCTGCGATTCCTGTGACTCAGCTTTCAGACCAGTGGAAGCCCTACGCCCCACCCTGGCCCTCTTTGTCTCACTAGCATTCTCCTAGACTTGACTGGGAAGTAAAGCACCCTTAAGTGATTTTTTAAAAGAAAATTTTCTCACTGAAACACGCCTATTTTTTTCAATGCTGTAATTGTGGTGGGCACCCAAACCAAATACCTGGACTATTTGCGAGTTGGTGGTGAATTTGTCGGGGGTCTATTGAGTACGTCGCCTACCTCTTAGAAAAATTAAGTCTCAAGTTCAAGCTCTGCTATTGACTTGCTGCCGGACCAGGGGGAAGTTCCTTTACTTTCCTGTTCCTTATTTCCCTAAATTATAAAAGTGATCGCTAAGGAGGCCAATCAATATTAAATTGAAAAGGCGAACTCTGTATTTCGAAGGGAGTCTTTTGAGCAGGATTCCATTTTGAGGTGCGTATCTGAGTTACATCCGGAAACATGGGAGCTCGAGGTAGAGTGGAGCAGCTTTCAAAATGGCACCTGACTCCGTGAACACGAGGGACCCCCGCCCTTGCGGCTGAAACAAGTTACAAATACCTTGGGGGTGGGGCTGCCCTAGGCCTGTGAAGGGGGAAAAAGCCAGGTTGGGTTTTCAGATAAAGCAGCAGCGCAATGCTCCCCCACTCCTTCTCCCTCAGAAAATGTTTCTAGAAACCTCTTGTTAATTTCGTTTATGGCAGAGGCTTTTGTCTCGCTAGGGATTAAAATCAATTGTTATATAGACTCTTAACAGCCACTGCAGGCGCACCTCCGACTTCCCCATTTCTTCATCCACTAGACTTCCTTCTTCGTGGTGGGGGGCAGATGACCGTCTGGTCCCCCAGTTCCTGCTCTGCTCAGCGGGCAGCCATTCTGCTCTGGAACTGAGGGCACTGAGCCTTCAGGCGGGCGCAGGATGTCACTTCTCTGGTTCCACGTCCCTCTGACCTTCCCCTAGTTGACTGGTTGGTGAGTCCACTTCATCGTGGAAACTCAGGGTGGATTTGGGGCCCTTTTCAGTGGCAGCTGCTTCGTGCCAACACCATTTCTCTGGGGTTTGGAGAGTCCAGTTCCGCTCACCCAGCCGCTGTCAAAGTCAGTTCTTTCCTCCTCAGTCTCCCGATCACAAGGGGATGCCACTAGGGCTCCTCACTTCTCCCTGAGAGCTTTTCCTCAGAGAGGCATAGGCCTTGCAGAGGCAATGCAGGAGTAGAAGTCTGCAGAAGCCTGGAGCATTTTTCCAGTTAGGTAATGGCGGCTTTCCTGCTGCCTGTCTGTTTAGATACCGATAGAAAGGAAGGGAAAGTGGGGGCGGCGGCTCTCTAAAAGGAAGAGAGGGCCGGGTGTTGGCCCTGACGTCCTGACTTGCCTGGGGTGCTAGAAAGAATGGAAGGGGCAGCAGGAGGCAGATGGAAGCAAATGTGAACTCAAGGAATATTCCTCAGAGTTGTCTGACCCTGGCCTGTGAATGAATTTTTCTGTGTTTTCTAGTCTGTGAAATGGGCTTGGTCAGTCCTCAACCTCTCAGGGTTACTGGGAGACCAAAATGCTTGAACGGTGTGTGACACTGTTGTTATTGTTTTGCTTTATATTATTATTATTTAGGATGGAAGGTTGAGGGAAAAAAATGCTTAGTGTTTGGAATTGACTGCACATTTTGTATTAGTTCTTTGTCTTGTAAAAACCCAGTTGACTGAGGTTTTCATGAGATCCTTTGCTAATTTTTCAGCCAATAAAAAATAATTCCAGGCAGGCATTGTAATAGGGGCTTTACATGTGTTTTCGCCTTTCCTGCCCAGGGACTTTCCATGAGGAGAGATTTACAGGTGGGGAAACTGAGGCTTAGAAATCCAGGGCTGTGAAAACTCAGCCAGTAGTAACTCTGTGGTACTTAAGCTGAGAAAATTCTTCAGCCCCAGACCCCAAGTCTGCACCTGAAACCCATCAGGAAGAGTGTGGGGCAAGCTGTCTTGTTTCCCACAATGCCTGGTTATGTAGTAGTTGCTTAATTAACAGTGAAGGACGACCTGGGACTAACTGGCTTCAGTGCAGAGGGCCCTTGAGCCTGACTCAACTCCACTCTGCCCCTGTGACTCAGGCCACGGTGCTTTCTTCACTTCAGTCCTTTCAGTATTGATGGTTTAGACATCAGGGGGTCGTTCCTGCCTCCTAGAAGCTGCTGACTGTAACTGGGTTAGCATGTGCTGGGCCACCACTGAAGGTGGGAGGTCTCAAAAAAGGCTCGTGGTTTGGACGGACCAAAGAACAGCAAGCAGGGTGTGCTCGACGCTCTCGAGCAAAAGCTGAGGAGACAGCCCACCCGGCCCTAGCCCTGCCTTCCTCATCCTGGGGGCCACAGACCCCCTGCAGACCGTGCCAAGAGAGAGCCTGCCCTGGAAGGTGGCCAGCTCCAAGTCCGTGCCCAGTGGAACCAGGAAGCAGTGTCAGGGCAGGCTGTGTTTCATGTTGCTTTCCGGGGCGGGCCAGACACAGATTTGGAGCTATTTCCAAAGCTGGAGAAACAGGCCTTGAAGTCTGTTGAGTTCGGGAAAATTCATCCTATTATTTTTTAAGCGTTTTGCACACAGCACTGACCAGAGAAGAGGAAAAGGAATGGAGATGAAGCAGGGGCTCCCAACTCTTTGCTTTCTGAGGCCCAGGTCACTTGGTCCATGCTTCGGGGCCTCCTGCCATCTGCCCCCACCTGCCTCAATCCACCTTCCCCTGTGGCCCCGCAAGCTGCATCTGTTCATCCAAATCCCCTTAAAGATACAGCCCAAACCCCCACTCCCACCCCACCATGATGACAGGGAGGTTGTATTTAGTGATCTCGCTATGGATGTTGGATCCTCGGTTAAAAGCCCTTTGTGTATAACATCTGATTTAATTCTCACCCTGCACAGGGGCTACTAATATGCCCATTTTACTGCTGAAGAAGCTGAGGCTCAAGGAATCTAAGTAATTTGCTGGAGATTATCTCCCAAGGTCTGTCATCCGTGTCTACATTCCCCTCCACGGAGGCCTATCTCTACCGGAGTCCCCAGCATAGGTGGCTCCACGTTGCACTCAGTGCTAGGGAACCAAAGGTGCCCCCAGCGAGAGGCTGAAAAGGAGGGGATGTTGCCAGCAGAGCAGAGGAGAGTCGGAGAACACTCTTGAGAAGGTCGGCCAGGGGGCTGCTAACTTCCCTATCCGCTTTGTTGATCTGATGGAATCTTAGAGCCGAGGGGAACTTTCCAGGGGATCTCATTCCGCCCAGTTCCCTTCTGTGGCTTGAATTTGCCTCTACAACATCCCCTCCAAGTGGTTACTTGGCCTCCTCACAGCAAGGGCAACAATAAGAAGGAAGAGAACTTTCCAGTTCGCGCGGGGGACAAGGATTTTCACCCGGGGTTGCATTGAATGGGAAAAACTGACAGGAAATAAAGTTGTGGGGCAGGCAGGGGCCAGAGGGTATAATAATAACAAAAACAACAGCCAGAAGCAGCACAACAAAACCAACAGCAGCAGTAGTCGTGCCCATAATAATAGCCAAGAGTCTTTTGAGGGCTCGCCATAAACAAGGGAGCTTTCCATGTATCTCCCCAAATCCTTGCACCATCTCTGACAGAGGCACCCTAAGGTTCCCCATTTTGCCAATGGAAGAGTCTTGGAGAAATCAGATAACTTACCCCAAACCACACAGTGAAAGCCTGAGGCCACATGTGAACTCAGACTAGCTGGCTCAGAAACTGCTTCATTGAAACACAACACTTTTCTAAAAACCTACCCTAAGGCCTTTCATTGTTGTTTTGTAGGCCGCTTCAGGGTAGAGTTCTGTTCCATTGCAAGAAACCATCCAGGGTTTGCAGCACTATAACACTGAAGCATACATATCATAGTCATAGATCATATCAATTAAAATTTTGCCTGCTCCAATTTTCAAATGATTTTGTTACGATAACCCAATCTGCTCTTTGCCTCCTCCGACACAGCCTGACACAGCTGTGGTAATGAGGATTCTTTATCATGAACACTGACAGTTTCACACAGCTTTTCACTACTTTAATATTTTTCCCCGCAGTCGTTCATATTATGGTGGTTAAAAAAAAAAAAAAATTAGGTCAAATAACATATTGAAAGGGAGGCATGCATTACGTACAGCCCATGGCCTCCTGTGTTAAAAATGAAACTTTATTCCACTGTGAAGTCGAATTATCATTAGCAAGTAGGAAGTGTTCACATATTTTAATGTGCTTCTTTGAAGGACGTCAAAGCGTTTTTATAGAATATAGTTCCCACATCATCAGCAGAAGGTGGCTAATGGCTTTATGGTGAGAGAAATGAAGCTGAGCTGGGCAATGGACAGGTGGCCCAAATTTGGGGGAACACCTCACATGGGCCCTAATCAGGCTTCTTGGATGAGTTACCATTGCTCCTCCCCTAGGCTGGATTTTTGGGGCCTGTGATGTGTGCTGTTGCACGAGGGCTCACACTCACAGAGGCACTGTGCTTCGCTTAATGCTCTGCCAGCACCATCTTGAAAGTCTTAATGATTTTGAACCAAGGGCCCCGTGTTTTCATTGTGCACTGTGTCCTCAAGTTATGGAGTCAGTCCTGCCTCTCGTTCTCATTCCCTCTTGCTCCCAGTGCCCTTGGCTTTTCCTGGGGTCCACTGACTCATCTGTCTCTTCCTCTGCCTGTAATGCTCTCTCTCATCTTGACCACTCAGCTGCCCAGGTGTGCAAAGGTTTGAGTGTATACATGAGATGGTGCAGCCTCTCCCTCCTCTGCTAAGCTTCAAAGTTGCACTTGGAGCTGGTGGCCTGGGGTAGTCACCGCCTTTTTTCAAGGAGCTATGCCCGATGCATATGCTGGCTTTCTTCCCTTCTTTTCTGCCACGTTATTTTTCCCTCTTCGAGGGATGCCTGCAGTGATCGGCCTACTTGTGAATCAGAACTGACTGGCACATACCAAGGCCAATTAAGGAACAAGCCTTTCCCAGCATCTCCACCCACTTTTCCAAGTCTCCCTGGAGCCTTCCCAGGGAAAGAACCTAATAGGCATCATTTCCATCAAAGCAAGAAGACGAGGAGGAGGATGTCACCTTTTCACCCGAAGGCAACACATGGAGCAAATGAAAGCACCAGGAAAGAGAGAGTTGAGTTCCAGCTTTATGCCACATCATTTTTAGACAGGAATGAACTGTCTGAGAAGGTCAAGATGATATGGACAATTGGGATTCCTAGACACCACAATGACCAAATCTCACTTTAGCAAATAGATTTGACTAAATATTTAAAAGTTAATCATATTCAGAGGTAAATAGTTAATGTTCATACGACCCAGCAATTCTACTTCTAGGTATGTGCCCCAAAGAACTAAATACTTGTACGCTGGTTCACAGCAGCACTGTTCCAATTGCCAAAAAGTGGGAACGGTCCAAATGTCCCTCAGTGGATGAATGGATAAATGAAATGTGGTCTAGCCATATGGTGGAATATTATTTAGCCATAAAAAGGAATGAAGCACCGACGCATGCTGCCACATGGAAGGCCCTTGAAAACCTGCTAAGAAGCCAGATACAGAAGACCATGTATTGTATGATTCCATTTATGTGAACCATCCAGAAGAGACAACTCCATGGAAAGAGAAAGGAGATTGAAGTTGCCAAGGAACTGAGGAGGGAGGAAAAGGGAGTGGCGGCTTAACAGGTCCAAAGTTTCCTTTTAGGGTGATGAAAATGTTTGGGAACTAATTAGAGGCAGTGATTGCACCAGGCTGTGAATGTGCTAAATGCCACTGAATTGTTCACTTTTAAATGTTTAATGTTATGTGAATTGTAATTCAATTTTTAAAATGAAAAAAAAAAAAGAAAAGTGAATCTAGTCCCATTTCCTCATTCCCCGAGGTCTGGTTCTGAGGAAATGGGAGGGGAGTCTGGGTGGAGTAAGCTTCAGGGGTTCTTAACTCTTTTTGTGCCAGGACAAACTGAGGAAACCTCTAGACTCTCAGAATTATATAAATGCAAAAAAAGAAAAAGAAAAGAAAACCTGGGACCACGAGTGAAAGCAGTTCAGTTTCCATACAGTTACCGCAAGGGTTGCAAGCACTGTGATGTAGTGATATACATGCTTCTTTCTGCATTAAATAACACAATTTAGGAGGAGGTCACACACACAGCATAATTCAAACTGGAGATGAGTGTGTAGATAATCTGCAAAATGTGGACACATATAAAAATACCTGTGATTTCTGTTGTTGCCACAATCTCAGGAACTGCTGATAACAGGGGTTCCTTGCTGTTTGAATGTTTGAATGAAGGCGGGTGTCTATAAGCCAGGAAGTGGGCTCTCACCAGACACTGAATTTGCCAGCACCTTGACTGTGGACTCCCCAGCCTCCCAAACTGTGAGAAATAAATGTCTTTTGTTGGACTTCCCTGGTGGTCTGGGGGATAACACTCCACGCTTCCAGTTCAGGAGGCCTGAGTTCAATCCTTGATCAGGGAACTAGATCCCACGTATCACAACTAAGACCCCGCTGCAGCCAAATAAATAAACATTTTAAAAAACATCTGTTGTTGAAGCTAAGAGATGTGCTTCCACCTACCCTTGAAGGAAAGGCTAACACTTGGTTAGAGGTTGATGCAAATAAAGATGTGGTTTTTGTCTAAGTTCATGGATCTCTCCAGAGATCACTTGAATGTCTGTGGACCTGAGTCTACCTAAAAGAGATGTCTCTTGAACTAGAGAAAGTCCCCAGCAGGATTTCTGAGACAGAAAGAAAGAGATGGCCACCAGTATATCTGGGCTTCCCTGGTGGCTCAGATGGTTAAGAATCCGCTTACAATGCAGGAAACCCCGCTTCCATTCCTGAGTCCAGAAGATCCTCTGGAGAAGGGCATGGCTACCCACTCTGGTATTCTTGCCTGGAGAATGCCATGGACTGAGGAGCCTGGCGGGCTACAGTCCATGGGGTCACAAAGAGTCAGACACGACTGAAGCGACTTAGTGCGCATGCACACACATATCGGATAAACCACTGAAAAACTCTGCTGTGGAAATTTGATCTGTTCCTTCCCCCTGCATGCTGTCTGCATGGCCTAAATTCCACAGTAGAGAATAGATTACCTAAAAAGGTTTAGGCACTAGCTCAGGGGAACCAGCATATTGGACAACAGTTGGGAAAAAAATTAAACTAACACGACCGGCTAACAGCTTACAGGTGTCACCTTACATTCTGGGCTTCGGTAATTCTTATGTAATACAACTCACATTTATCTAATGTTTCTACACTTTATCAATGCATTTTCTCATTCTGGCGTCATTTTATCCTTCAGGCACCCTTATGCAGATAAAGGAATGAGGTGCTGGAATCAATCTTTCCCAGAGGATGAAACTCAGCACAGAGAGTTTTTGTGACCTGCCCAAGGGTATTCAGCTGGTTAACTGAGCCAAGCCTACAAACTAACTCCTGACTTGAAACTGTAGGCCCCAGTCCTCTAGGCATGGTTTTAGGTGTCTAGAGCTCAAACAATGCATACTTCAGAAGAAAGATTTGAGATCTAGGATGACAAGGAACAAAATTCAGTCACTTGTGAAACACAGTCATCTATGGGCAGTATTATTAATATAACTAACTGTAGGATGGGGCTTCCCTTGTGGCTCAGCTGGTAAAGAATCTGCCTGCAATGTGGGAGACCTGGGTTCGATCCCTGGGTTGGGAAGATCCCCTGGAGAAGGGAAAGGCTACTCACTCCAGTATTCTGGCCTGGAGAATTCCACGAATTGTATAGTCCATGGGGAATTCCTCATTCATGAAAGTGGCTCACCCAACATACTTATACACATGCTCTCCCTCCACTCTTATTTTACTACTTACGGTCCTTGGCACAGAGAGTAAGCGTACATTTGGACTTCAGTCTCTTTTTCTGTCTACATCCAGACAGGGACATAATTTTAGTTTGGGCCAGGAGGAGGTATTTTAATGTCTGAATTTTCTATTTTGTATTCTATGGCTATGTTTGCAGAAATGCCTTACTTTTTTAGCTAAAATACTTGATCTGGTTTTGCACATGAAAGAATGTAGCTGGCCTTGGGCCCTGGTTCCTGGGAGGGAGCCTCAAAACTTTTGGCATTTCCCAAGTGCTTGGGGTGTCTTTATTACTTCTGATGGACCCCTTGGACCAGTCCCACTTGTTTATGATAACAAGGTGACTTACAGAAAAGTTGCAAAAATACAATGAAGAAACAATGAAGAATTCCTGTTTACTCATCATCCAGATTCACCCATTGGTAATATTTTGCTTTATCATTCTCTGACTCTCTCACTCTTTATCTGTCATCTATCTCCTAAACCCTTTGCAAATATGACACTTTTTACCCCCAAATAATTGGTGTGCATTTACTAAGAGCAAAGACCTTCTCCAGCATAGCCACTGGACAATTATCAGTACTAGGAATTTCACATTGCTCCAACGCTGTTATCTTAGCTACAGACCTAATTCACATTTTGCCAATTAGCCCGAGACAATCCTTATAACATTTTATTTTCTGATCGAGGTTTCAACCCAGCAGCATGTATCACATTTAGTTGTGATGTCCCATTAAGTGTATTTTAATTTAGAACTTCCTCAGTCTCTTTTGGTGTTCCATGACACGAATATTTTTGAAGACGACAAGCCAGTTGTTTTGTGGAATTTCCCTTGAATTAGGTTTGCCTGATGTTTCCTCATGATTAGATTGGGGCTTTGCCTTTTTGGCAGGAATACTACACAAGGGATGTTGTGGCCTTCTCAGTCTCTCCCATCATGAGGCACGTGGTACTGGTTTGTTCTGTTGTTGGCAATGTTAATGTTGATCACTTGACTAAGGTGTTCTCTGCCAGATTCCTCCATGGAGAAGCCATTATGCTATGAGACGTGCTTTTGATTGTATCTCTGTTCCTTACATGGTGTGGCTCTTTTAGCGGTCCTCGAAAAGAACTCTTAGCCCAGTAATACCACAGACTGGGTGGATTACAAACAACAGAAATTTACTTCCTACAGTTGTGCAGGCTGGATGTTGAGATCAGAGTGTCAGCATCGTTGGGTGAAGGCCCTCTTCAGGGCCATGGAGTTCTCATTGTAGCCTCAAATGGCAAAAAGGCTAGGGAGCTCTGTAGGGGGGGGGCTCCTCTGTTATAAGGGCACTAATAACATTCATGAAGGCCCCACCTCTTGATACCATCACACTGAGGGATAGTATTTCAACACAAGAATTTTGGAGAGGACACATTCAGACCATACCAATCACTCATGGTGGGATTAATTGTAACCTCCAAGCAGGTGAATTACTCTCCCCACCAGGCACAAAGCCAGCTGAGATTTTATACGACATTGAAGGATCTGGAGAAACCATGTCAACACCATCCCTGCTTACAGGTAACTTGGCTGTCACTTGAGCAGTACCACAGTATTCAGAGTGTACACCATTTCCAAAGGAGAAACTTTTAAAGATAAAACATGGCAAATATATTTTCATGAAGTAGACTCATGAAGGTCTTTTCTTATTAGATGCTAGGGTATGGGGTAATGGGGGCTGCTTGTTGAACCTCATAGGATATAATTTGATCTCAAAAGGCAGACCATAAAGTTGAAGGATTCCCTTCCATCAGTGCCCTATGCAGTGTTTAGAGTCTCAGAGTGTCTTCGACTAGCCTGGCATTGAATATGTGTTCGAGAATCATTTGTTAGTTGAGGGGAGCCTGCTGTCCATCTACCCTGCTGGGGGACTCGTGGCTGAGAGTAACAATACAGAGCTCATCCCCAGAGGACTATCACACGTGTTCCAGCATTCTCCTAACCATCTGGCTGGGTAGGCAGAGCAAACACCCAAAACATCCATCTTATAGTGGAAGAAACTGAGGCTCAGAGATGTAACATGCCCAAGGATGCTTGGTGAGGGAAACCAACCATTTAATGTGACAGTTTCAGTTTTCTGTTTCAGTGTCTGATTTGCATTTTCCTCCCTCAAACAGGAGCAGCAAGTAAGGAGAAGGTGAGGCCTCAGATACTGCAAAGTTGTTTTGACTAGGTCAATTGACATCAGTTTTGTATTTGGGGGCATATTTTGTTGTTTGCTTTGCTTTGATGGGAACACACTAACATTTGTAGTTCTAAATACTTTCTCTTGGGTCCTCTTAATAACCCCAAGAACTTGGTCTTAGGATGCTCATTTCACAGATGGAAAAACTGAGGCTGCAGAGTTTGGCAAATGGCTCATCTGGTTCCACAGTCTGGTCTTGAAGCCCCTTTCACTGAGCCAGAATTGATGTGAGGAGATCCCTGCCCCCTCCATAGGAAGCTTTCAGATGCAAATCAAATAAGGAACCCTCACGTGTCCCTTTCAGACTGGCAAAGTGAGAAGGTGGGATAAACCTCCCAACCTGAGGTTGGTCAGAATGCAAGGGAAGGAGAATGGGTAGCAGCTCTCCCAGGTCCTGGTGGGAAGTATAAATTCAACTTTCAGAGGTACCAATGGGTTTCCCAGCATTTCTAACATGATATAGCGATTCCACTGTTAAAACTGTTTTCAATGGCTGTATTTGGACACACGTAGAGAGAGATATCTACATCCATATACATATATATTAATAACCTTTTCTCCATAGCATTGTTACTAAGAGGAAAACCTACAAACAACCTAAGTGTATATTAATTAGAAGATCACTTAAATACAGGATAGAATACCCAAACAGTGGGAAATGATGTGGCTGTTAGAAAAAGACTGGGGCAGGTTTATTCACAATATCCTGGAAGAATATCCAAAATATATTTACATGAATAAAAGAGAACCTCAGAAACAGTATATGATCTCCTCTGTGCAATAAAAAAGTGAGGTGTATTGAGACAATTGCCAAAAGGGAATTTTAAGAACCATGAATAGAGCTTACCGCTGGGAAAGGAAAATGGACAATCCTCTATTATTTACATTTTTCCAAGAAGCATGTACTATACCTTTCTATTTTAAAATATTTAAAATATAATTTTATGTTTTCACCTTTTATAAATTTTAAAAATATTCTTTATGGGGATGGTGGGGGATGCTATGTATTATTGTCTGTGGGGGCAGGGGTATATGGGAAATCTCCATGCCTTTCAACAAGTTTTGCTGCGAACATAAAACTGCTCTCAAAAATAAAGCCTACTGAAAAATATAAAGAGCTATATATATATATTATTGTACCCTTTCCTGCCCCCCAAAACTTCATAAAACCAACACAAATGGGAGCTGAGTATGCATTTGAAAAAAATCGAATGTGACCTTGGACTTGGGGTTTCTTTAGTAAGAAAACACCTTTGAAAGGAAGTGAAACAGGCCCTCAGGATGGTGTAGGGGCACTTCCTGCTTAGCTGCACTTGAAGGAACTTGAGTTCTTAAAGGGGCAGGAAGACAGTTTTCTCCAAACCATGGTACAATCCAAAATCAAACTGGCTGTAGACAGGTCCCCAGTGGACTTCCATTCTAGAAGGCAGCTCAAGTACAGTGAGTTAGCCAGCCCTGTGCAGGTGCAGTTCAGAGCCATCCTTCTGGAGAGCAGTTCTGTATTGGAGGTTTCCTTGTAAGGTGTGAGCACTTTTCAGTTTGGTGGACTGAACTATATTTTCAGGACACTCCAGCCCTGGACTCATGTAATGGTGTATGTGCGTGTCTGTTATCCACGTGTTGGATTTCTCTAAGTGGAGGCCCCAGGGGCCAGACTGGCCCACGATAAAAGCTTACACGGGTGCAGAGACTTCGTGTTTAGCTGCTTCTATTATTTTTACATCTGCTCACTCATCCCTGCCCTCCTGACAGCCCAGCAAGTGTGTGACAGGGCAGCCAGCATCCCACTTAGAAGGGAAGGAATGGGACAGATGCCCAGTGACTTGCCCAAGGTCTCTGGGTGTGTAGCGAGCCCACAAGCAGATCCCAAGCCTAGCAGATTGGCCTCTGGCCCAGTGCCCCAGCAGGGGAGGAGCCGTGGTTTCCTGGGGTTTCATCATCCATTCGTCCGTTTATGTGCAAGTAACTTTCCACTGACTTCTCTTGTGCCTGCCTCGAGGGTTAAGTGCCAGTGAACCATGGCTGTGGGAGTTCTAACCAGGGCGGGATCCACGTGGGTAGTGGATGAGGGGAGAGCCTGGGAAAACAGGTGATGTGCAGGCAGGTGAACCTTCCCTCTCTGCCTTTCATCCATGCCCACGATCCCCAGTGACCCCCCTTGGCGACCTTGTGGGCTTCAGGGCCTGGGAGATGAAAAAGGGTGGCAAAGAGGAGGAGGTGGGGGTGGGAGACAGAACAGAGCATCTCCACAGCTCATTCCTTCTGACATCAGCCAAATGTGGCTTTCCTGGCAGGATGTTCACCTCCATGGAAGCCCAGCAGAGAAGCTGCCTGCACCTGCCCTACAATCGCCATGATCACTGCCGATACTGACAGGATTCTGACACCCTGGTGAAGACTGTGTCCTGTGTAGCCTTAAAGGAAACCCATCCTCTCCTTTTCCCCACTGTTTCCCACCACACTCAGCACAGATGCTCCATTTAGTGGGTTAAAAAAGCAGGGTGTTCCAAGACTGGAATTTCAGATAAATAACAGATAGCTTTTGGAGTCTAAGTTATCTCATGCGGTCTTCGAGATATTTAAATTTAAAGGTGATTCCTAGTGTATCTGAAAGTCCAGTTTAATGGGGCATCGGAGAGTTGATCTGGCAATTGTACCCTGAGAGGGGACACTTAGACCTGTCCACCAGACAGCTGAAGAGCTGTCTGTCCACCCAGATCCACCCAAACACAGGCAGGCAGACCGACACACACACACACACGCACACGCACACGCACACGCACACACACACACACACACAAAGAGCCCTTAGTAAGTCTCAGGCCTCTCAGTTCTCCCCTAGGGCCTCCTGCCAGCCCTGCCCCACTGGGTCCTCTGAAAGAGGAGGGAGGGGGAGGGGAATAAGAGGGAGGGTGGTGGAGAACTCTGGCATCAGGGGCAGCAGCCCAGAGGAGGCTGCAGACAGCCCAGCAGATGGGAGCCACCAACAGCACAAACAGGCTTGCGAGGCTTGGAGCTGGTCCACCAATCACGCCCGCGATCAGACTCAGAGCGCCTGTGTTTCAAGACAAACGAGCCAAAAGACTTCCCTATGCTGCCTAAGGCCCTGAGGGATCTGTGCATTGAGCCGAGGCTCCTCCTCCCGCAGAGGCTGGCCCCAGCCCTGGCTTCTGGTGGCCACACAAAGGCAGGATTGAGAACTGGCAGCCAGGGAGAGCCGGCTCCTGGGGACACAGAAAGTTTCTGTCCTCTTGCCCCTCAGCGCCTTCCAGCTCTCGTGGGGCAGAGAACCGCTGTGAGAGGCCACCAAGCGCCAGGCAGTGTGCTCACACGACTGCAGGGCACCTGCCCTTGCAGACTTCTCTTCCTAATGGACTTGATGGACAGTGAATGTACATCAAATAAAGCACATTCGTTTTAATTTTCCGTCCGTGGATGTGGATGACCATGTGCACCAGTGTCTCCATCATCCCAGTTGCTGGAGATCAAAATATTTCTGTGGCCCTAGAAAGTTCCTTGCCTCTTGGCCATTTGAGAGACTTGGCTTTAAATGGCACCCTCCTGGGTAAAGCTTTGACTTCCTGAAGCAGAAGGCAGTTTCCCTACACCCCCTGCCTCAGGAAAATCTTCTGTTGTGACGATTGCTCCCCTTGTTGCCATCTGTCTGCCTGCTCCCTGTCAGGCCTGTTTCCTTGGGGCGGGCCTAGGTTTTATTTCTGTTTGTATCTCTGGGACAGACACCTATCAGCCCTGAGGGAATAAGGCTTGCTGAATGCTTCCGAGGCAGAGTCGAATCCTGCAAGTAGGAAGATGATGAATCCAGAGGGTTCCTCTTCCAAGGAAGGTAGACATCGGGTCGTCTTCCCCTCTTCCCGTGACCTGGCTCAATGTAGATTTCTGATCTTTTAGCAGTCTCTGTTCATCAGGAGCCTGTACCAGTAAACAAAAGAAGTTTCGAGCATCAAGCCCTAAGCCGCTGCACCCGTCCCAAGCTGTGCAACTGAGGGGATTCAGGCTGGAGACAAGCAGGATACTGGCCCTGAGGTGCACATCAAAGGAATGATTTCAGTGAGCCCAGACTCTTGTATCTTCTCATACTTAGGAAAGTACCAAATTCATTAACTGGAGATGTTTGCTTTTCTTTATCAGTAATCTTTTGACGTGCTGACTACTTGGCATTTTTGCATAAACTCCTGTATTTCCTGGCTCCTCCCTTACCTCTTGAGAGCACTTCTGCAGAGTGATGTGAGAGGCTGTGATCTGGGCCTAAGTCCTCAGTTTGTCCGCTGAATAAAACCTTATTCTCAACTTTTAGGTTGTGCTTTCCCTCTCTCTCTCTCTCTCTTTTTTTTTTTTTTCAGTCAACAACCCCATGTGGGAGGACCAGCCCATTAGTCCTTCTTTACAGGACAAGCAAAAGGCTTAATCCACCCTCGTGACCACAGTGTCAGGTGATGATCGTACCTTCATTCCCACTGACAACAGAGAAGTAATAATAAAGATGATATAACTTATATAGATGCTTCTGATCTTCAGTGTCATTCAGGATCACTGTAGAAAATCTGGAGAATATGATAACTGACATTTATGGGCTGCTTATCAAGCATGCCAGGGACCAATTCAAGCAATGCTCATTTCATTTTTAGAACAAGGTAATGTGGTAGGCATGAGGTAAGAACTAGCATTGTTAACCCCCACCGCCACCCCCCCCACACACACACACCCTTTATAGAAAGGAACCACCTAACTTGTCCAAATCCCATGGCTAAGACGTGGGAGCTGGGATCTCAATCCAGGCATTTGGGCTTGAGGTGGGCCACTACCCAGGCCCCTCCCAAGTGTAAGAGAAGACTCTGGGAGGGATTCGGAAGAATACTCCTTTTTTTATTCATTTTCTGATTTTGTTTTAACTGCATAGTTTCTTTCCTCTGAAATTGACAATTATTGTCATATGATATAATTACCT
>SJYC01139454.1:25-68411 GCA_006408675.1 Madoqua kirkii
TATCATATATGAAATAGATCGCCAGTCTAGGTTTGATGCATGAGACAGGGTGCTCAGGGCTGGTGCACTGGATGACCCTGAGGGATGGGATAGGGAGGGAGGTGGGAGGGGGGTTCAGGATGGGGAACACAAGTAAACCCATGGCTGATTCATGTGAATGTATGGCAAAAACCATCACAATATTGTAAAGTAATTAGCCTCCAATTAAAATTAAAAAAAAGATTTTATGTCCCTTTACAAAGACTATCTTTCCCCATATATATATATATATATATATATTTTTTTTTTTTTGCCAAGTTTTATAGTCTGACTACCTAATGTTTGAACTTGAGCTAGATGTGGAAAAAGTAAATTTGAACAAAAGTAAGACTTTTTATTTCAGGGAAAAGCAATAGAAAATATTGTAACTATGAGACTTACTCATTCTGTTACTCCTTCTTGTCACCCTCTCTACCCCCAAGCATCAAGGAAGCACCAAGTATACACTTGAAGCCTAAAGGGCTATGGCAGGTCATAGTCTATCTAAAGAAGGTAAAAAAGTAGCTTAAAGTAACAGCACCCGAGGGAACTCTTTTGGAGCAACATCCATCCTTTCCCATTCTGGTGGATAAAGAAGAAAAATACATCATTTAAATAATAGAGAAGATTTACATCTGATATTGGCTTTTATTGTCACAGGAGGTATGACCCTCAGAAAAACAAGCCAGTTCTAGCTAACATTTTCTTCCTAACATCTCACTTCTACCCCATTACCAAGTTTGTCAAATAGTGAAAACATTGCTGGTAAAAATAGCCTTGGCTAATAATAAAACATCCTGTTCCTGAAATTAAGGTTGGCTATTGAACCACATTGGTAAATATACTCTCATCCCAGTTTTGTTTTTGGAATTTACATAGGGACTTCCTGATGTAAAAGCACTTTACCCCTTCTTTAAACTCTGATTTCTGCTAGTGAGGCCTCTTTGAGAAGACTGTCAGAGTGGCTTCAAGGCCATTTGAGAGCTGGACTCCACCTGGATGGACGACTAGAGCAATCCCATAGTCATGATTTATGACCTCCAATGGCCCTGTCTAGACAAGAACGCTGGACTCTTGATCCTACCGCTATCTTCTTGAAGTCATATGCTGTCTAAAAGGGAGTGAATTCAAAAATGTAACTGAATGCCCTATTTCTCTTTATTAGTTCAAGGAAACTAGTCAGAAAGGGCTCTAGAATGTGAATGTGTACACATTAGAAAAAACTGCCTGCCCTTTATTCTATATGGTATGTAGATATTGAAATTCTCTTTATTCATTAAAGGAAAAACTAATTTGTCTTCCATGACTTAGGAAGTGTTTTATTTCCCATCTGCACAGAATAACAACAGAACCATTAGCAAAGGGACAAAATATTTAAGTTTCAAGCCCTATGATAGTCTATGAATTGATAGAGTAGAATATTAAAGGAAAACACTAGGGCCTTCCCACCCCTCAACCAAATATCAGGACATCCAATTACACATTGCAGTGACCCCGAAAGGCCTGCTTGAAATCTTAGTGTCTTAATGCTGTGCCCTTTATTACAGAGAAAACGAATGAAAAGAATGACCTTTAAAATATATCTCTTTCTAATTGTCTGCTGATAGTCTTTCATTGCCAGCTGCCCTGTTCATACCAGTAAAACCTGATGATCAAAACAAAAACCAAAAAAAACCCCCAAAACCTAGAAAAACAAAAAAAAATCCCTTGAAGTTCAGTTTCCCTGAGACTCTGTGAAATAGCTGGCAAAAGTTGCTTTGACATTCTTAAGTCTTGAAAGTTTATATCTTGTACCAAAAGATTCCTTGAGATTTACTGGACTGAAATAAGACTTTGTCAGAGGACACAGAACTAAAATGGCATAACCATGGTACCCCCTGGGAGCAGTAGCCATTTTAGGTGAACTGACATCTAGATAAAATCTTTTGGTAATGCACAGATATCAAGGTTAGGCCATTTTGGACTGTTATTAAGCCACGATTTTCAAAGGTGGCCTTTGTGGCTAATGAGTAATGCTCTAAGTTACACCGACTTCATTTCCCAACATGAATTCCCTTCAGGACACATTTAATTGGTACTTTTATGCCAAGTGCTATCACATTTTTATTTTGTTTCTCTGGTTAATAAATATAATAAATGTGTGTAGAGCTTTTATTAAAAAGTTTCTTCAAATAGATTATTTTATTTTGGAAACTCACATATATTTAACAATTTTTTTTTTTTTGCCAAGTTTTATAGTCTGACTACCTAATGTTTGAACTTGAGCTAGATGTGGAAAAAGTAAATTTGAACAAAAGTAAGACTTTTTATTTCAGGGAAAAGCAATAGAAAATATTGTAACTATGAGACTTACTCATTCTGTTACTCCTTCTTGTCACCCTCTCTACCCCCAAGCATCAAGGAAGCACCAAGTATACACTTGAAGCCTAAAGGGCTATGGCAGGTCATAGTCTATCTAAAGAAGGTAAAAAAGTAGCTTAAAGTAACAGCACCCGAGGGAACTCTTTTGGAGCAACATCCATCCTTTCCCATTCTGGTGGATAAAGAAGAAAAATACATCATTTAAATAATAGAGAAGATTTACATCTGATATTGGCTTTTATTGTCACAGGAGGTATGACCCTCAGAAAAACAAGCCAGTTCTAGCTAACATTTTCTTCCTAACATCTCACTTCTACCCCATTACCAAGTTTGTCAAATAGTGAAAACATTGCTGGTAAAAATAGCCTTGGCTAATAATAAAACATCCTGTTCCTGAAATTAAGGTTGGCTATTGAACCACATTGGTAAATATACTCTCATCCCAGTTTTGTTTTTGGAATTTACATAGGGACTTCCTGATGTAAAAGCACTTTACCCCTTCTTTAAACTCTGATTTCTGCTAGTGAGGCCTCTTTGAGAAGACTGTCAGAGTGGCTTCAAGGCCATTTGAGAGCTGGACTCCACCTGGATGGACGACTAGAGCAATCCCATAGTCATGATTTATGACCTCCAATGGCCCTGTCTAGACAAGAACGCTGGACTCTTGATCCTACCGCTATCTTCTTGAAGTCATATGCTGTCTAAAAGGGAGTGAATTCAAAAATGTAACTGAATGCCCTATTTCTCTTTATTAGTTCAAGGAAACTAGTCAGAAAGGGCTCTAGAATGTGAATGTGTACACATTAGAAAAAACTGCCTGCCCTTTATTCTATATGGTATGTCAGATATTGAAATTCTCTTTATTCATTAAAGGAAAAACTAATTTGTCTTCCATGACTTACGAAGTGTTTTATTTCCCATCTGCACAGAATAACAACAGAACCATTAGCAAAGGGACAAAATATTTAAGTTTCAAGCCCTATGATAGTCTATGAATTGATAGAGTAGAATATTAAAGGGAAACACTAGGGCCTTCCCACCCCTCAACCAAATATCAGGACATCCAATTACACATTGCAGTGACCCCGAAAGGCCTGCTTGAAATCTTAGTGTCTTAATGCTGTGCCCTTTATTACAGAGAAAACGAATGAAAAGAATGACCTTTAAAATATATCTCTTTCTAATTGTCTGCTGATAGTCTTTCATTGCCAGCTGCCCTGTTCATACCAGTAAAACCTGATGATCAAAACAAAAACCAAAAAAAACCCCCAAAACCTAGAAAAACAAAAAAAAATCCCTTGAAGTTCAGTTTCCCTGAGACTCTGTGAAATAGCTGGCAAAAGTTGCTTTGACATTCTTAAGTCTTGAAAGTTTATATCTTGTACCAAAAGATTCCTTGAGATTTACTGGACTGAAATAAGACTTTGTCAGAGGACACAGAACTAAAATGGCATAACCATGGTACCCCCTGGGAGCAGTAGCCATTTTAGGTGAACTGACATCTAGATAAAATCTTTTGGTAATGCACAGATATCAAGGTTAGGCCATTTTGGACTGTTATTAAGCCACGATTTTCAAAGGTGGCCTTTGTGGCTAATGAGTAATGCTCTAAGTTACACCGACTTCATTTCCCAACATGAATTCCCTTCAGGACACATTTAATTGGTACTTTTATGCCAAGTGCTATCACATTTTTATTTTGTTTCTCTGGTTAATAAATATAATAAATGTGTGTAGAGCTTTTATTAAAAAGTTTCTTCAAATAGATTATTTTATTTTGGAAACTCACATATATTTAACAAATCTATAGCTCAACATTCAGAAAACAAAGATCATGGCATCTGGTCCCATCAGTTCATGGGAAATAGATGGGGAAACAGTGGAACCAATGTCAGACTTTATTTTTGGGGGCTCCAAAATCACTGCAGATGGTGATTGCAGCTGTGAAATTAAAAGGCGCTTAGTCCTTGGAAGAAAAGTTATGTCCAACCTAGATAGCATATTCAAAAGCAGAGACATTACTTTGCCAACTAAGGTCCATCTAGTCAAGGCTATGGTTTTTCCTGTGGTCATGTATGGATGTGAGAGTTGGACTGTGAAGAAGGCTGAGCGCTGAAGAATTGATGCTTTTGAACTGTGGTGTTGGAGAAGAGTCTTGAGAGTCCCTTGGACTGCAAGGAGATCCAACCAGTCCATTCTGAAGATCAACCCTGGGATTTCTTTGGAAGGAATGATGCTGAAGCCAGTACTTTGGCCACCTCATGCAAAGAGTTGACTCATTGGAAAAGACTCTGATGCTGGGAGGGGTTGGGGGCAGGAGGAAAAGGGGACGACAGAGGATGAGATGGCTGGATGGGATCATGGACTCGATGAATGTGAGTCTGAGTGAACTCTGAGAGATGGTGATGGACAGGGAGGCCTGGCGTGCTGCGATTCATGGGGTCGCGAAGAGTCGGACATGACTGAGCAAATGAACTGAACTGAACTGAACTGATACCCTTAATGATTTAACACTTTTCTGTACAGAAAAATTTAGTAAGCTTCAGATGACTTTATTAATACAGTTAACAAGTTGGCTCCTGTGCTCAATAAAAAGGCAAGTCATGGTCTTTTCGAGAACATATGGAAAATTTATCAAATTTGGTCACGGAATAGGCAAAAAGGGAGTTTCAACAAATTCCCCCCAAACAGGTAACATACAGAGCAATATAGCTAGTTACGATAATTGAAATCTCTTTACGTTCCCCGAAACATATGAACATAAAATTGTATGTAACCTGTAAAATAATAGATAGCAAATTTTGTAACCTCAATTTTCATGAGACTTTAGACTTGAATAAACAGCAAAGGATCAGTCTCAGAGCTTCTCTGGAGTGGGGTCTTGTGAAGTTGCATAGAGGATGGACAGAATAGTTCCCAGCACTGCAGAACTTTTAAACTAAGAGCTCTACACACATTTATTATATCAACCAGAGAAACAAAATGAAACATGTGACAGCGTTTGGCATAAAAGTACCAATTAAACGTATCCTGAAGGGAATTCACATTGGAAAATGAAGTAGGTGTGTCTTAGAGCATTACTTATTTCTGAGAAGAAGGGAAAATGCTCAGTACAGGAGTTCTGAAGCTTGTTCCCACTTTTGAGCAACCTGTTGAGAAGTGCTGTGTTTGACTGGGGCTGGTCCTGCTTCCACTTATCACTGGAGAGTGAAGGCATCTCACTGAGGGAGTCTGTGATAAGAGCCAGTGTCTTCAGCACTGTGTGCAGTGGATGACTAGAAGCAGGGCGGGCCTCACCCCCAGAGAACAGCTGCAGACTAGGGCCAGAGCCTCCGGATGATGGACAGCTGTGTGTGCTTGGTTGCTTCAGTTGCTTCTAACTCTTTGCAACCCCTTGGACTGTAGCCTGCCAAGCTCCTCTGTCCATGAGCTTTTCCAGGCAAGAATATAGAAGTGACCTACCATTTCCCCTCCAGGGGATCTTCCCAACACAGGGACAGAACCCCTGCATCTCCTGCACTGGGCAGGTTCTTTGCCACTGTGACACTGGGAAGCCCCCCAGAGGACAGAATGACGTGGACCAAAGCCCCTTCTTGGCTGACATCCTTTCCCTGCCCACAGAGGATGAGCAGATGAGGGGTGAACTTTTCCCTGAGAGAAATTGTAACTTGGACTAGAACAAATGTTTAATTGAAAGGGACATATTAACTTGGAGGAGACTGAATTACTTTTATGTGGCAATTTATAAATTTGTCTCCCTACTCTATCCCTCGCCTGCTGCTGTCACAGGCACAGGAGCACAAAAGCAAGATGAGATACAGAAATATAAATTTACAGTTTTTACAGATGGATTTGTGACCTTAAAATGTGACTCCTTGTTATGTGATAATTCTTTTTTAAAAAACTGTCGTTTCAAGGGGAAAGACTATAAAAATATTCATTGTATTTACATTGCTAACTCTCTTCTAGGCAACAAGCTGCACTTGCTTCAAGCTGGTAATATTCATAGTATTTTCTTTAAAACCCATGCTGAGGGTATAGTCAATATGACCTAGTACATTTCTTTTCTCATATGATTTTTAGTCTATAATTTTGTGAACAGCATTTTCACATTCTTAAATGTGAAAATTCATCTGTGATATTTAAACCCATAAGTATCAGGATGCATTTCTAAATCATATTGTTTAGTTTTCCTACTAATAAATTTGATGTTATATGTAATTTTTTCTATGAAAAATAAGAAATCTTAGTTTTAAAAAATGTCTGATGTCTTATCTACATCACTGTGTTGGATGCATTCAAAGCATCTAACATGCTTTGAATGAAAATATTCATTTTTCATTCAAATCGTAACATGTGGTAATATTACCATATTTTTCAACGCTCTGTGGAGTGTAGCAGAGGACCACAGTGCCCCCAGTCTTTGGGTTCCAGTTATTGAGGAACAATGTGATAGCGTATGGTGAATGGTGCCATTGGATTCATGGTCTCGAAAAAGAACATTTAACTTCAGGACCAAAGATGGGTCTCAGTCACTCAGAACTTTGTGTGCAAAATTTTATTTCAAGTGACAGGACAGAGAAAACTTCTGACATAGACATCAGAATGGGGTAGAAAGTGTACCTGCCTCACTAGTTTAAGCAGGACCTTATATCCATTTCAACTAGCTGCTGAGAATAGATAAAAAGAATACCTCAAGGTTGTAAGAGTTCCAACGGACCCTTTCCCAAGACATACATCCTGAGATAAGTTTGGTACAAGATTAGTCTGGGTACTGTCTCTGGACAAGATATACTATTGCTGTGTAATCAGTGGTACAAGTCTTGAGAAACAGGTTCCCAGGCAAAATTTGCTACAATTATAATAATTAACATAGACCCTAAGAAAAGCATTTCCATGAGTAAGATGTTATGCTGTGTGATCATTAGTTCTAGACCCAAAGAAAGGCCAGTTCTCAGGCAAGATAAATTGTTGTACAAGGCTTAAGCAAAGCATGAGCAAGAATGTTCACCTCCTCCTTAAAGGGCCTTGAACTGCCTGCCTAAGCTTTAACTGTTTCACTTCCCCCTTTTACTTTTAGGAGAATATGATTGCCAGGGAAAGGGGTGGAAAAATCATTTCGTAACTTCTTCCTGCTGCCAAGGGGAGCAGACCCTAAATTGTTGAAGCAATGTATTCTCCTTATCCTCATATTGAGTGTCTCTGATCCAGGTGCCCTGAGTAATAGCTAGAGGAGGCAGTAGAAACTGTGGGAGCATGAACAATCATTGTAACTTAAATGCTTCAAGCCACTTAGATACAAAGTTCATTATACAGTTACAGATACAAGGAGCAAACAGCAAGAATAAGATGATTACAATTATTACAGTCGAGATAGTTTTCCACCAAGGAGGGCTTGTAAGCTAAGGTTGTATCTGTGACCAAAACATATATCTGTATCTGGAATATCAGGGGAGTCCATTTTGAAGAGTGATCAGAATCTCTGCATCCCTGCTACTTTGTCTGGGAAACCAATACAGTGGCTTCCTTTAGAAAGAATAAACTAGACAAGCAGATTAAAAGACAGAGACCAAAAGTCAGTAAAAGAATTATTGCAATCAGCGATCAAGCAAGAATAAGAATCTGGTTACATTTGGTAGTAACTTTGATCCTGTACTAGACAGAGTCAACCCTTGGGTTGCCCTGTTTATAAGAATGGAGGCATTTGGAGTGTTCTTATACATTTTGAATGTAGGTATAACAAACCCAATGAGAAGTAGTTGAAAGAGTGACAACCTGAACCATAACAGACAAAATAAATCTTACCATTTCTTTTTAGAAGATTGAGTCTGAAACCCAATGTAGACAGATATTTTAGGGATACTTATATACAGGTAGCCAGTTGTCTAAGTTAGTCCAAGTAGGCTTTTGCCTCTTATTGTGACTGTGTGGATCACAATAAACTGTGGAAAATTCTGGAAGAGATGGGAATACCAGACCACCTAACCTGCCTTTTGAGAAAACTGTATGCAGGTCAGGAAGCAACAGTTAGAACTGGACATGAAACAACAGACTAGTTCCAAATAGGAAAAGGAGTCTGTCGAGGCTGTATATTGTCACCCTGCTTATTTAACTTCTATGCAGAGTACATCATGAGAAACGCTGGACTGGAAGAAACACAAGTTAGAATCAAGATTGCCAAGAGAAATATCAATTACCTCAGATATGCAGATGACACCACCCTTATGGCAGAAAGGGAAGAGGAACTAAAAAGCCTCTTGATGAAAGTGAAAGAGGAGAGTGAAAAAGTTGGCTTAAAGCTCAACATTCAGAAAACAAAGATCATGGCATCTGGTCCCATCACTTCATGGCAAATAGATGGGGAAACAGTGGAAACAGTGTCAGACTTTATTTTGGGGGGCTCCAAAATTACTGCAGATGGTGACTGCAGCCATGAAATTAAAAGATGCTTACTTTTTGGAAGGAAAGTTGTGACCAAACTAGATAGCATACTGAAAAGCAGAGACATTACTTTGCCAACAAAGGTCCGTCTAGTCAAGGCTATGGTTTTTCCAGTGGTCATGTGTGGATATGAGAGTTGGACTGTGAAGAAAGCTGAGCACCGAAGAATTGATGTTTTTGAACTGTGGTGTTGAAGACTCTTGAGAGTCCCTTGGACCGCAAGGAGATCCAACCAGTCCATTCTAAAGGAGATTGGTCCTGGGTGTTCTTTGGAAGGACTGATGCTGAAGCTGAAACTCCAGTACTTTGGCCACCTGACGAGAAGAGTTGACTCATTGGAAAAGACTCTGATGCTGGGAGGGATTGAGGGCAGGAGGAGAAGGGAATGACAGAGGATGAGATGGCTGGATGGCATCACCGACTCAATGGACGTGAGTCTGAGTGAACTCTGGGAGTTGGTGATGGACAGGGAGGCCTGGTGTGCTGCAGTTCATGGGGTTGCAAAGAGTTGGACACGACTGAGTGACTGAACTGAACTGTGAATTTATGAAGGAGGAAAAACTGACAAGAAATGGATGAATTTAAAGTGAAAAACATAATTATCCCAAATGAAAATGGCACAGAAGCAATGATGAACAGATAAGGTACTGCAGAAATTTCATGAGCAGGTGATTGGCTGGTAATTGCTGTTTGGCTATTAAAGCAGAATATAAAAGTCCTCCCTCAGGAAAAGAAAATTTGTAGAGATACAAGGATGATGAAGACAAAGATGAGAAGCTAAGGTCAGATTCACAGAAGTTCATGTACTAGAGGTTACAGCAAGGAGAGTCACAGATTGATGTTTTCCAATTGTGGTGCTTGTGGAAACGCTTTGGGCAGCAAGGAAATCAAAACAATCAATCCTAAAGGAAATCAACCTGAATATTTATTAGAAGGACTGATGCTGAAGCTGAAGTGCCAATAATTTGGCCACCTGATGTGAAGAGTTGACTCACTGGAAAAGACCCTGATGCTGGGAAAGACTGAGGGCAGGAGGAGAAGGGGGCGACAGAGGATGAGATGGTTGGATGGCATCACCGACTCAATGCACATGAGTTCGAGCAAACTCTGGGAGACAGTGAAGGACAGGGAAGCCTGGTGTGCTGCAGTCCGTGCGGTCGCAAAGAGTCGGACATGACTTAGTGAGTGAACGGCAACAGCAACACACGCAAAGGAGCAGAGTTGTTGCGGAACAGAGTTATAGACAGGGCCACAGGGGAAGGTTAAAAGTGTGCACAAGCCGAACAAAACTAGAATTAAATGACAGAGGGTAAGTGAACATATTGGAAGCTCAGAAATATTTTGAAAAACAACTCTTGAAAATCAAACTGCCATCACAGACTATGCAGAAAGTAATATGTGGTTGAAACTTAAGGAACAGATAATTATTTTGCTGAAACTGTTCCAGACGCTGCTGTAAAAAGAAATAATTGCCAAATCCCTTTAACGGATAGCATAAGCCTGATAACATAGTACAAATAACCCTTCAAAATTAACCTGCAGAACAATCCTCAGGATGAATTATTTATATATATATAGATGTCAGTTCTTTTCATTAATATGCTAATGTGCTATTATATAACTCTAGTCAGTATCCCAACCTGATTTTATTTCAATACCAAAAAATCTGAAGTGTATCTGGAAGTGAAACATGCCAGGAAAGCCAAGAAAATTCTGGAAAAGGCAAAGGTAATTGTGTGGTAATTGCTGTATAGCTATTAAAGCACATCACAGTGTTTCAGTGATCCAGATAGCCTTGAACTAACCTCAGAGGAGATGGATCAGTGGGGAGAGATGGAGCAGAAACATGCATCTAGAAACAGATGTATACAGGCAAGAAGATTTCTGAACTGGTAAAAGTGGTGTTTAAATCAGGGTAGCATAGGCTTATTACTCAGTAAAATATACATTAGGTCCACTGGCTATATTTGGCAAAATACTAGTAGCAAAAATGAAAACACTGGTAATACATTTAGATCCTTATCAGGTTAATTAAGTATGAAACAAAGCCAAAATTTATCAGAAGGAAATCCAAGACAATTTTGTATTTGGGGATTGGGGAAGCTTCTTGAATTAGGATCTTAGAGTCAGAAAACTTAAAGGGAAAAGTCTTCAGATGAGACAGGGGAAAAAGTGCCTACAAGAGAGAGAACAAAGCACGGTTAAGCTATCTCGCCACTGTGCACTGGGTCGGCTGCCCAAACGAGCACGCGTGGCTCCTGCCCCCACCACCGCCCCCTGCTCAGGTGGGTCGGTGACTGCGCACACCCGGCTGCCCTGCTCAGCAAGCCTGCAGCCACTCCGGGGTGCTTTGCTGTTGGTCGACTTTATGGCTCTTCCTGAATAAGGCTCTACTGGCAAGAAGTTTTAAAACAACAGAAAACCCGAGGTTTGATGGATTTACCATCCCCTTTATTTATGTAAAATGGCTTCCAGTAAGGAGTTCTGCTACAATTGGCTGCAAGTTTATTTAAGGTCCAATGGAAGATGAAAATAAACAAGTATTAATCCTGAGAACTTTTCTGTGGAATTATGAAAACATTCTGTTATAAAACACATCCAGATGTCAGCCAGGACTGAGTCAATTAGAATAATAGCTTCAAGTAAAATCAACAAAGGTCAGCCAGTCAGGCTGAGGGGTGAGATCTCCAGAATACCCAGTTCAAAAGGGCAGGGGAGGGTGCTGTTATGCCCCAGCCTTGAGCTTTGTCTGTGAAACACAATTATTTAAGTGATCTATGAAGAATAAATTATGGATCCTGCTGATCAACATACTTTTTAAAAAGATTAATTTTGTCACAGCTTAGGGTAGGCTTATAGAAGACCAGAATAAGAAAGAGTGTCATTTGAGAATGAGCAGAAACTTTGAAAGAACAAAATGAAAAAAAAAAAAACCCAACTTCTCCTATATTTGAAAATTATTAGAATTTCATATTAGTAAAAAAGTTTATGAAGACCTATGGGAAAATTTCATATTGATGCACTAGCCCTATTTTTCCAAAAACAGTGTGTAAAGATATTCATTGGAACATTTAACATTAAACCCTCTTCTGTAATCTAAATAGTGATCTATGGAATATTGGTTAATAAATGATGGCACCATTGCATAGTATAACAAAATGCAAATTTTGAAAAGCGCAATCAACCTGTTTGCTAGGGAAATGTATCTAACAAATGTTAAGTATGAAAAAGCAAGTAACAGAGCATTATTCAGCCATTTTTAATTAATCAGTCTACTGATTTGTGTTTCTTACATTGTATCCAGGGAAAGTTCTAGAAAGAAAGCAGTGTTTGTAATGACTACCTCTGGAAATGCAGGGGCTGAGAGCAGAAGTTCTTTTCATTTTTGTATTATATTTTTTCTATAATGTTTAATATTTTACTTTGGACATGTATTGCTTTTAGAAAAAATTCTGAAAGGTTAGTTAAGAGCAGCAGGAGAGGGAAAGAAAGAATGAGAGATCTATTGAAGTGGAAAGCTAACTAATGGAACATTGATGATCTAGTGCGCTCTTAAGAGGAAACAGTACAGCTGTGAAAATATTGGCAGCCTCTGAAAACGTTAGGAGTCAAACAGTCACTGTGAGAGAAATGGTTCTGCTGGTTGTGCTTTCTCCAGTGAATGCGTAGTTGCCTAACAATGCTGTTGCATCGGCTCAGCACCTACTGAAGGTTCTGATAACGATAGCATCTCATATGCCTGAACCCAACAGCAGTGTGAAATTTATTTTTTCTCTAAAAAAGTTGACTGATAATTTCTGTCCATGGAAACGCTTGGAAGCATTAACATCCCTGTTACCTATCTAGATGGCTTACTGGCTATAGCTGGAAAACTGGCTGTCGAGGATCCTGAGAATTCCAGGTGGAACACGGCTCCGCCCGATCACCCATCCCGGGAGCCACCCCGCCCTCTCCGAGGAGCTCCGAGCAGCACTGGCGCCCCGTCTCTCTCCCCTCCCGTCTCTCTCCCCGGTGCCTCTGCTTCCGTGCGAGACGACCTGCGGTCAGATCCGCTCTGCCGAGCAAAGCCGCTGGCTGATTCACGAAAAGAAGCCAGCCTGCTGGTCACTGTGAGCACACGAGACCAATTACACGTCTGACGGGCGCTTCACGTGTTTGAACGCGGCTCCTGGAGCCGGAGCGGCTTAGGTTTGAGGGAGCTCGGCGGTCACACGGTCGGGGCCCACGGGGCGTCAGACAGCGCACCGTCCAGCTCACCGGCTCTTTATCGCAATGACTGTGTCTATTAAGGTTAGAATATTTTCTTACTGATTTCCATATGACAATGATATTTGGGAACAAAAATATGCAACGAAAGAAACTCCATTTTTGCGAGTGTATCGCAGAATGAGTGTGTGTGTGCGCGTGTGCACACGTGAGTGTGAATGCGGGATGCTCTTGCTTGCATGTGTTCACTCATGCGGAGGAAGAGCAAGAAATGGAAGGAAATGGTTTGTTTCTTTTTGGAATTTAAGAAAAATACTCAAGGTGAATCATTTCCTTCTAGTTTCTTCCTCAGATGGCTCAAAAAAAAAGAAAAGAAAAGAAAAGAAAGAAACAGAAAAAGCACAAATTCCATAAACTTCAAGCACTCATTTTCCTGTGTTAAGGAGAGGTTCAAATATTGTCTAAATCCTATGTGGCCTAAAGGTTTCTACATTTTATATAAGGTGGTATTAACTCTAGGCTGTAAAAGTTAAGGAAATGTATAATAACTTATAAGTAATCACTAAATATGTAATGCAGTGAGATATGGCTAAAAAGCCAATAGGTGAATTAAAATGGAATTCCATATACTTTAAATAAACAGAGAATAGAGTTGAGGATGATTTATTTAAATCCTCTGGGGGCAAATAACAGACCTGACATGAATGTCAAAAGAAGATTAAGCAGAAGATCAAAGAAAAACAAAAAGAAAATGGAAAACTTCTATACCTCTTTTCCTAAAATATTAAAGAATGCAATTTGTAGAATTCTGATTAAAATCCATCTGAAAAAAACACTTGCTTAAGATATCTAAATATCTTGGTTACTGGGATAATTAGAAAGATAAATACTTATACTTTCAAGGAAATACAACCTTGAGCTCTGTAACCTAGAGATTAAAGAATGAAATGGAAGGAGAATTAATAAATGAAGAACAACTATAACATTTTAGGACTATTGAATTTATTAAGATTGACATTGTAAAAAATGAAACTATACATCAAAAAAGATAATAAAAGAATGCTATGAAGAACTCTGTACCCACAAATTGATAACCCGAATGAAATGGATAAATTCCTTGAAAAACACAACCTGCCAAAACTCAGAGAAGAAGAAACAGATGATTTGAGCAGGACTATATCTAGCTCCAGTACTTTGGCCACTTCATGCAAAGAGCTGACTCACTGGAAAAGACTCTGTTGCTGGGAGGGATTGGGGGCAGGAGGAGAAGGGGACGACCGAGGATGAGATGGCTGGATGGCATCGTGGACTCAATGGACGTGAGTCTGAGTGGACTCCGGGAGTTGGTGATGGACAGGGAGGCCTGGCGTGCTGCAATTCATGGGGTCACAAAGAGTCGGACACAACTGAGCAACTGAACTGAACTGAACTGATATCTATTAAAGAAATTGAACAAAAAGTTAATAACCTTCTAAAACAGAAAGTACCAGATCCAACTGGATTCACTGGTGAATTCACATTTGAGGAACAAATGATATCATTGTTTGTAACTTCTTTCAGATGATTAAAACAGAGGACACACTTCCTAACTCATTCTTTAAGTCTAGACTTACCCTAATACCAAAGCCAGACAAAGACATTAAAAGAACAGAAAACTACAGACCAATATCTCTCATGACCATATATGCAAATAGTCTCAACAAAATATTAGCAAGTCAAATCCAAAAAAATATAGAAAGAATTATACCCCACAACTAAGTGGGATTGATTCCAGGTATACAAGGCTGGTTCAACATCTGAAAATCAATTAATGTAACCCATTGCATCAATAGAAAGAAAAATCACAAGATCATGGCAATAGATGCAGAAAAATGTTTGACAAAATCCAACACCCATCTGTGATAAAAATTCTCAGTAAACATGGATTAGAGGGCAACTTTCTCAACTTGGTAAAGATTATCTATGAGAACTCTATAGCTAACATCACACTTAAGTGAGAAACTTGAAGCTTTCCTGTTAAGATCTAGCAGAAGGCAAGGGTACCTCCTCTTACTCCTTTTCAACATTATGCTGCTATTGCAGCAAGAAAAGAAAAGAAAAAGTATACAGATTAAGAGGGTAGATATGAAACTGTCTTTGTTGACAACTTGATTGTCTACATAGAACATTTGAAAGAATCCATGAAAATACTCCTGGTACTAAGAAGAGATTATAGCAAGGTTGCAGGACATGAGGATAATATAAAAGCCGGTTGTTTTCTTATATACCACCAATGAACAAGTGGAATTTGAAATTAAAAATGCCACTTGCATTAATACCCTCCTAATGAAATGCCTTTGGTATAAATCTAAAAAATATGTATAAGATCTATATGAGGACAACTATAGAACTTTGATGAAGGAAATAAAAAAAGAACAAAATAAGTGGGGAGATAGGCCATGTTTATGGATAGGAAGATTCACTATTGTCAAGAAGTCAGTTCTTCCCAACATGATCTATAGATTCATTGGAGTATCAACAAAAGTCCCAGCAAGATGTCACATAGAGTCAAAAGACCCAGAAAAGTCAACACTATACTGAAGAAAAAGAAAGCTGGGGAGCTGACACAACGTGACTTTCAGACCTGCTTACCCTAAATCCACAGTAATCAAGACAGTGTGGTACTCGTGAGAGAGCAGAGAAGTAGACAGAGAGCCCAGAGATAAAGCCACGTGAATATAGTCGGAGGAGAAAAGAAAATACCATGGAGCAAAGATGGCCTCTTCAGAGATGACGCTGGAAAAACTGGGCATCCAGAGGCAAAGAAACAAACAGAACCCAAACAGAAAGCCTAGCACAGACCTTATCCCCCCACAAATTAAGGCAAAGTACATCACAGACCTGAACATAAAGTGTAACCCTATGCAAAATCCATAGATGCTAACATAGAAGAAGACCTAGATTTTTTGGATCTGGTGACACTTTTTAAGAAGCAATACTAAAGACATGGTCCATGAAATATATTTGATAAGCTAGACATCATCAAAATTAAAAACTTACACTTTTCAGAAGACAAAATAGAAAATTAAGAGAAGCCACAGACTAGGCGGAAATATTTGCAGAAGACACACCTGATAAAGGATTGTTATCCAAAATGTACAGAGAATTCCTAAAATTCAACAGTGAGAAGAAATAATCTAATTTAAAAAATGGGTCAAAGACCTTAACAGACGTCTCGCTAGAGCAGATGTGCAGAGAGAAGACGGCCCTGTGAAGAGGCGCCGCACACCACACGCCATCAGGCCAGCTAGAGTCAAACAGCAGTGAAATGCCACTGCGTGCGTGCTCAGCTGCTGAGTCGTGTCTGACTCTTCCCTTTGGACCCCATCGACTGCAGCACACCAGGCTCCTCTATCCCTGGGATTTTTCAGGCAAGAATCCTAAAGTAGATTGCCATTTTCTCTTTCCAGGGACCTTCCCAACCCAGGGATTGAACCCCCCCTCTCTTGCGTCTCCTGCATTGGCAAGTGGATTCTTTACCACTGAGCCACTTGGGAAGCCTGAGATACCTCTGCACGCCTATTTAAATAGTCAAAATTAAGAACATTGGTGACCCCAAATGGTGGTGAGATGTGGATTTTTCCTGTGGTCATGTATGGATGTGAGAGTTGAACCGTGAAGAAGGCTGAGCACCAAAGAATTGATGCTTTTGAACTGTGGTGTTGGAGAAGACTCTTGAGAGTCCCTTGGACTGCAAGGAGATTCAACCAGTCCATTCTGAAGGAGATCAGCCCTGGGATTTCTTTGGAAGGAATGATGCTAAAGCTGAAACTTCAGTACTTTGGCCACCTCATGTGAAGAGTTGACTCATTGGAAAAGATTCTGATACTGGTAGGGATTGAGGGCAGGAGGAGAAGGGGACGATCGAGGATGAGATGGCTGGATGGCATCACTGACTCGATGGACGTGAGTCTGAGTGAAATCCGGGAGATGGTAATGAACAGGGAGGCATGGCGTGCTTTGATTCATGGGGTCGCAAAGAGTCAGACACGATTGAGTGACTGAACGGAATTATGATATTAACATATAAGCCAAAGTAATTGTCACCATTAACAATTTAAGCATTCTTTCTAGGTATAAGAAGAAGCAAGAATTTCGGCTCAAGAAAATCTTTACCTGAAAATATCTATCTGAAGGCCTGTTTTGATCATTTTTCTAGAACACAGAGTGAATGCCTAATATCTGATTTCCACCCTGAATTCCATTCAGGGAATGTTGAAAATCAGCGACTATAGCGTCCATGATTTGATCTTTGTAGAGGCAGACAGCAAGGGCCAGTTTCCTGTCTCAGGGCCCCTTTATGGCCTTGAGGTTGACCATGGTTTGGGGGGCATTTTATGACCATATTGTCCCAGGGGTTGAGAAGGCTCATTCCCAGGTCTGTTGATTTCATTTCTAGTCAATGTGGTGTTACTGGACTAGGCCCTGTGAGTAGCAAAAGTCACTGGACTGCACCTGTCTCACTAGTCTCTTGGTCCAGGAAAATGTTCCCTCTTGTTGCGTCTTCTCATATACAGAGTCACACCATTATAATTATGGATTTCAAATGGAACTGTACACCATCATTTTTGTGTGTCTCAGTCAAACACTTGATAATGTAAGGGACACCACTTTTTGAAGCAGGCAATAAAGGAAACAATATAGTTAGCAGTAAGAGTAAAATCATAAGAACTTAAGTCAAGGACTTCCATTAGGTATAGACCAGTGACATCTCCAGGTCATCTGACTCAGCTTGTTAAATGACTATAGCCTGCTGTTAATCTCCTGGTTGTAGACTCTGGAGCATCTGATCTTTATTCAAAGACTGGTTACTGAGATAAGCTTTAGAGACAAAATCAGAGTGTCCTTTTTAATAACTTAATTAAACCTCTTAGCAATGTAACATAACCACAAGAAACTATCTTAAAGTGAGTCATAATAAATACAGACCTTAATTAAGAAAATTAGAACTTAATATTCAGTGAAACATAATAGATGCCATAGGCTTGACATCAGTTGGGTGGGTTTTTCTTTTAGAGCTCCTCAGTATACTTTGAGATTTCTAAATATGTCAGGAGGCAATCTTTACCTTGATAAAGCTGTTCAGAGCCCAAGTATCTCCAGTTTCTGGAGGGGCAAGGCAGAGAGAAAAGAACAATGTTTTAATTTTACCCACCGGTGTAAACCAGTAAATTGTTTTAAACTATCAGTAACTTGAGGAGAAGAGCCTCTTTATATCTGCAAACAAAGATTAGAAGCCAGTAATATGTCAGACAAAAAGTCATGAGAATTGTAATCGTATTTAGCAGTCTGTTCAATCCCATGCAACGATCCCTTTGTTCTCTCTTCCCTGCCTGACGACCAAGCATGTCAGTGAAAGAGATAGTCTCCAAGATGCTGCTGAAGTTTTTTGCCAATGTCTGTATGACCTGTCCAGCAAAGTGGTTGCCCCAGTCACTGGAGATTGCAGAAAACACATTTTAACCTTTTTTTTTTTTTCCCCCCTTTGTGAGATATTAGCCCAGAAGCCAGTAAAAGCTTTATCTTATCAAATAAAAGTGAGATTTGTCAGGGATCCGGGAAAAGCCAAGTAGCCATCTTGGATCTCTCATAGCCCCAGTTATTTGGTGTATAGCCATTGTTTATCCTTTTAAAATTCCCTGATGAGAGGTTAATTTTGGAGAAGCAGAATGAACTTTGTCTATGTGTGTGCCATAGTCTGTTATCAAAAGCCACATTTTTAAGAAAACTTCGTTCTTTTAACAGGGAGAGAAAACCAAATTTCAGTTTTGTACCAGCCTATGTTCACTGTGAAACAATAGTTATTAAACTAGTCAAAGTAACAATAAGACTTTAAAGGCAGTTTAATGTCTTAAGAAACTTGTACCATGCACAAAACTCTTTTTTCACTTACCACAAACCTTTTTTTTTTACACTTTCTGTATTTATCACTTTATTTGCCCATTCAGAGAACAGCCACCTGTAAGTTCAAATTTACTTCCTTTTTCTTAATAGAATGTAATTCCATTCTTTATACCTTTTTATTGAAAACACATGTCTTACTTTCAGCAACCATTAACTATACTTCATATCATTTCATAGATTGGTTTATATAAATCACCCAAAGCTATATCATTAGTAAAAGTATCTTCATAATGTCTATGTTAGGATTGGGAACACATGTACACCCGTGGTGGATTCATGCTGATGTATGGCAAAACCAATACAATATTGTAAAGTAACTAGCCTCCAGTTAAAACAAATAAATTTAAATTAAAAAAAATCAATAAACAAACGTTCAATACCAGGGATCAATTCAATAGCGAATATTTCCCAGTTCACACAAGCCTGAAATTCATTTTAGTTTAATTTTCTTGAATTTAGAATTATTTGATTTGTAAGCCCTTACTTCTCTTTAGGCCAGTTAAATAGAGCTCCTTGACAATTAGCCTTTAGCAATGTTGTCCAAGGATGGAGACAGACATAAATCTGGACAGAGACCTCGCAGCTTTCTGCTTGAAATTTAAAATGTCTCTTTGCCCCCGTTTTTTTTCCCTTTGGCTTAAAGTTCTACCAATTTGCTTATGGCTGGAGTCCCAGACAGAGTGGCTGTGTATCTCAAGGACATGATAAGAGTTAACTTCAGGCTTTTCCTCAGGCATGCTTTTGTTTCTCAGGCAGGGTTGGAGCTCAAAAAAAAAAAAAAAAAAAGTTTTAGTAAGCCAGCTTTTTCCTAATTGCATGTGCAAAAAGAACCTGTTTTGCAATTTCAAAAAGATTTAATTTTAACCAGTTTTCTCAGGAGCCTAAAGAATATCATGGCCATTCAGCATCAAAAATGTCATCTCTCCTTTTTATAGTCATAGTTTCATAGCTAAAATTTAAACCAAGAGTGTTCAAATTAGCTCTAATGACAAGGATAGACTGACCGATAAGATGTCCCAGCAGGGATTGTCTCTTTGGGCAGGTGAGGTTTTCTCTTAAAGCAAAGAAAGCCTGTATATAAGGGACTTTTTAGGCTCTGGGGATCAAACTTATACCAGTTTTACCAAGATACAATTCAAAGGGGTGGTTCTGGAACTGTTAGCTACCATCTATAAGAGAGAAAAAGTGCCATGGCTTTTTTCTACCGGAGGTATCCCCCTCTGCTCTAGATGGGGATGGAGACAGGTCTTCCACTAAGCTTCCTCTCCTGGCTGGATCTAACCCCCCCCTTACCGACACAGATGTCTCACTATCGTCCCTCTGGGTTCTACCATCGAAGCAGGGTGGAGGTGCACCAGGGGTAGACCTGATGGCATCCCAAATTGATGTCCAATTTCTCACTATTAAAACCTTTGTCTGCTTCTCTGATGCCACCCGGGCTGATATGTGCTAGCAAAAGAGGTGGTAAAAGGCTAGCCAGCAAGGAAAAAGTGATTTTTGTCCTTGAGCTATTAGGGCCAATCTTTCCAGTTCATTTTCAGAGTCCACAGAAAATCTAAGGAGTTGCGACAAAAGCCACTGGAGAGCCTCCTGTGGTCTGCGAAGAGCCAGCACCACCAAAGGAAGAAGCCCATTGCCTTTCCAATCTGACCAGATCCTCGGATTCCCAACCTGTATCCTCAGAAATCTCATAGTCGTCAGCAGGGCCTCCATCCATATAGACCGGAGGTATGGCCATGACAAGGACTCACTTTCAGATCACTGCTGCCTGGGGCAGGCAGCTAAGAGAGGACCTTCGGCCTGAGAGATGTTCCTGGAGCCAGAGTTCTATCCAGCTCCCAAATGTTCTCCTGGCTGCAGCGCATGTAAAGACAACCCATGTGTAAATTTTGGCTTTTAGCAAGACTAGATACTTCATAACTGTCAATCCAAATTTGGGGTTATGTAATAGCACACAGTAACAGCATCTATTGCAAGTACCTTGAAAGTCTATGATTCCACAGATTAGGTTAGTAGTTTTAGTTTACCAGACAGTTATGAAATGGTTAAAGAGACTGGGAAAAGGTGACGGAGAAAGGAAAATTCTGTCCACATGCTCCGCCCATTTGTGGCTGCTCCCCTTGCAGGGACGTTGGGTACCTCTCGGCACTGGCAGGTTGCTATAAACCCCTGAAAGTCTCCCCTTTTGGGGCATTATGAGGCGCCACGGAACTGCAAAAGCCAGGCTCTACTCTCGCTTTGCATTTGTAGTTTGGCAATGGCACCCCACTCCAGTACTCTTGCCTGGAAAATCCCATGGATGGAGGAGCCTTGTACCCTGCAGTCCATGGGGTTGCTAAGAGTCGGATGCGACTGAGCGACTTCACTTTCACTTTCCTGCATTGGAGAAGGAAATGGCAACCCACTCCAGTGTTCTTGCCTGGAGAATCCCACGGATGGGGGAGCCTGGTGGGCTGCCGTTTATGGGGTTGCACAGAGTTGGATACGACTGAAGTGACTTAGCAGCAGCAGCTTCCAATTGGTCTTCCCTGGTGGTTCAGAGGTTAAAGCATCTGCATGCGATGTGGGAGACCTGGGTTCAATCCCTGGGTTGGGAAGATTCCCTGGAGAAGGAAATGGCAGCCCACTCCAGTATTCTTGCCCAGAGAATCCCATGGATGGAGGGGCCTAGTGGGCAACAGTCCACGGGGTCGCAAAGAGTTAGGCATGACTTCTAGAGTTAGTAAAGTGGAAAACATTTTTACTAGGAGAACAAAAGAACAAGAGCTCTAAGTGTCGTTACCTTGTCTTGAAGATCACGGACAAGCCCCCAAGATGATAGCTTATGGTGAACAGTGCCGTTGGATTTGTGGTCTCCAAAGGAGAAGGTTTAACTCTGGGACCAAAGACAGGTCTCAGTCACTCAGAACTTTATGTGCAGAATTTTATTTAAAGTGACAGGACAGAGAAAACTTCTGACATAGACATCAGAAGGGGGTTGAAAGTGTATGTGCCTCACTAGTTTAAGTAGGACCTTATATACTTTTCAACTAGCTGTTGAGAATAGATAAAAAGAATACCTCAAGGTTGTAAGAGTTCCAACAGACCCTTTCCCAAGGCATACATCCTGAGACAAGTTTGGCACAAGATTAGCCAGGGAGAACTGGTTCTGGGCACCTTCTCTGCACGAGATATACTGTAGTTGTGTAATCAGGGGTACAAGTCTTGAAGAACAGGTTCCCAGGCAAGGTTTGTCACAATTATAATTATTAACATAGAGCCTAAGAAAAGCATTTCCATGAGTAAGATGTTGTGCTGTGTGATCCTTAGTTCAGGACCTAAAGAAAGGCCAGTTCTTGGGCAAGATACATTGTTGTTCAAGGCTTAAGTAAAGCATGAGTGAGAATGTTCAGTTCAGTTCAGTCGCTCAGATGTGTCCGACTCTTTGTGACCCCATGAATCGCAGCACGCCAGGCCTCCTTGTCCATCACCAACTCCCGGAGTTCACTCAGACCCACGTCCATCGAGTCAGTGATGCCATCCTCCTTAAAGGGCCTTGGACTTCCTGCATAAGCTTTAACTCTTTCAAAGGTAGATACACATCCCACTCCCACTTAATGTCTGTTTCTAGAGATCTATACACATGCTTTGTGACAACAGTGGTTGTGCCGGGACCATGCTTATTCAGACAAATATTGACACGCAATATTGACATTTAAATATATTAACATTTCCATTCTCGGCTGACTCATTTACTGGGAAAAAGTTCACATGCCAATCCATAGTAGGCAGTTAATAAATATTTGTTGGATGAATAAATGAACATATGGGCTGATATGCATGAGATCTTAAAAAATGAAGTGTGGCATATTTTTTGCAGTAAAACAGATCTCTGTTCTTTTGTGATGTTCATGGTATTTTTTCACTTATAACTCATATTCGATATGAAAGTAAAAGTGTCAGTTGCCCAGTCATGTCTGACTCTTTGTGACTCCATGGACTGCAGCTCACCAGTCTCCTCTGTCCATGGGATTCTCCAGGCAAGGATACTGGAATGGGTTGCCATTTCCTTTCTCCAGGGGATCTTCTCAACCCAGGGATCAAACCTGGTCTCTTGTATTGCTTGAAGATTCTTTACTGTCTAAACCACCAGAAAACCCCCCTTTTCACTTATAACTGATGTTTGGTATAACACATAGTAACACAAATAATAATAGATCTACTACTACTACTACTAAGTCGCTTCAGTCTTGTCTGACTCTTAGCGACCCCATGGACTGCAGCCCACCAGGCTCCTGCATCCATGGGGTTTTCCAGGCAAGAATACTGGAGTGGGGTGCCATTGCCTTCTCCAAATAGATCTAATACATAATAGCAATTGATGGAAATCATAGTAGAGAAGGAGAAAGAAAATAATGGAACTAAAAAAATGAATGGGAATAGCAGGGGGAGCACTCTGTGACTTACTTCATAGACGTATGACATGCTGAGGCTTCCCAGGTGATGCAGTGGTAAAGAATCCACCAAGTGCCCAGTGCAGGAGACACAGAAGATGTAGGTTTGATCCCCGAGTTCTGAAGATTCTTTGGAGGAGGAAATGGCAATCCACTCAAGTATTGTTGGCTGGGAAATCCCATGAACAGAAGACATTGGTGGAATATAGTCCACGGGGTCACAAAAGAGACACGACTGAGCATGCACATATGACATGCTACTCATAAGATATCACTTTTATGCAGTTTAGAATAACTCACTGAACTTGGTGTTGACTAGTTTGAATTTCTTTAGAGGAGGAGTTGCTCACCAGAGATGGAGGGACCTCTTGTTTTTTCAGATTTGTCATCTAGGAAAGGCAACTCCATGACATTTTGGAATCTGACCCAGTGCCGGGATCAGTAGGAAGTAGGTAGTGTGGTAGGATCCACCCATAGGTCAGCATTGAAGTAAAGTGAGGAAGAGCTGTGGGCAGAAGACTGTGACTTCAAGAACCTCATAGTCTTAATTGGTGTATGCTCCATTTTCCTTACTTCTATTAATAGATGGGGTAGCTTTTGTTGTGATCTTTTAAAGTTCTCACTGGTATCAGTGTGTGTCTGTGGTGTATGTGTGTGTGTGTGTGTGTGTGTGTGAGAGAGGGAGAGAGAGAGAGAGAGAGTATGTGTTCCTTCTTGCCTTATTTAGGACAAGACTTATCCTTCAACACTTGTAGGTGGAGAGCGCTTTTTTCTCCATCAGGATACTGGCTTTCTTCTCAGATAGACCCTACCCTTGCTACTAACTTTCCTCTTTTTTGGCTTCCAAAATGATTACTTACTGATCCACTGCTGATGCATAAGATTCTTTCTTCCAATCACTGTAGATTGGCTTTATTAAAACAGCCTTGCTACCAAAGGCTTTGTTTGTTACTAGGGTAATCACTATAGTAATAAAATAATGATAGTATCTGTAATAAAGACTCTGATTCCATTTTTGATCTTAACTTCTGATGGTGTTCAAGCCCCACACCTCCCTCCTTCCCTCTTGTCCCATATCTGGCCAAGAGAGGTTGTGCATGCTCACTTTTGTTGTGGGTGGGAAATTCAAACCCAAGGCCTTTACACCTATGAGAACCCTTATGGTTAGCCCCACCTTTAACTACAATAAAACCCAAAGTCACTTACCTATCTTTGCTATCTCAATTCATTTTCAGACCTGCTTGCCCCAACTCTCCCTGGAAAATCTCATTGTGTAAGTAATGAATATTTAATACTTTCATGTTATGTGTGTGATCTTAGTAGTCTTGACATTGGAACCAGAGTTTGGCCATGACAATATCCTTATCTTTGCAGTATGGATGGCACTGTAGTTAGGTATTAGGTAAATTCATGAAGAATTTACCATGAGTTCCCTTCAGAATATTTTTTATTCAGAGGAAACAGTGGCAGAAGGTACTAAGGGTTTTCTTATCCTCAATAGGTGGTGATTCTAGACATCATGTTGGCAAATCCATGAAGCCAAAGACTGTGATTGTCTTATTCATTGTGTATCCTTAGCATTTAACCCAGTACCTGACACACAAAAGATGCCCAGCAAGCTTTGTTGAATGAATGAATGAGTTAAGCCCTTCTTCCACAGAGCTCTGGTCTCAGGGGAGCAGAAGGAAACCCCTGGGCAGTGTTCTGGTTTTGATGCGTCCAGATCCGGGTTGATTCCTGGGTCGGGAAGATCCCCTGGAGAAGGAAATGGCAATCCACTCTAGCACTCTTGCCTGGAAAATCCCATGAATGGAGGAGCCTGATAGGCTACAGTCCATGGGGTTGCAAAGAGTCGGACATGACTGAGCGACTTCATTTCATTTCATTTTTTTCATTTCAGAGATATTCTTTGAGCTGTGGACAAGATTGATAATCAGCATGGAAAAGACAGATGCAAAACCCGTGAATGTTTAATACTTTTGATGGAAAGGTATTGTGAATTGCCTGACTGAGAAGACACACACTTCTGAGGCTGCATAAATCAGAGTTAAAAATGGTTAGGAGCTGTTTAAAAAATAAAGCATGTAGGTCTGATATGCCATCCTTAATAGGAAAAAGCAGGACTTAACCGAACGAGAGTGTGCATATTTACACAGTACTAAGTGACTGTGAGAAGAGATTGATCGGGTGTTTGAACATAGGGCTGTGTAATTAAGTAATGACTGACAGAAAAATGCCAGCTGGAAATCTCTGCTTTTTAGCTTTGGTTTCAGTCTTCCTCTGGCTTTGGGTAATTTCCCTCTTCTTGAAAAATTATTCATGTCTCTAATGTATTCCAGGAATAAGCGTGCATGCATGCTCAGTTGTGTCTGCCTCTTTGGAACTGCATGGATTGTAGCCTGCCCGGCTCCTCTATCCATGGGATTTCCCAGGCAAATGGAGTGGGTTGCTCATGGAGTGGTTCTTCTTGAATCAGGGATTGAACCCAGGTCTCCTATATTGCAGGCAGTTTCTTTACCATCAGAACCACCAGGGAACGGCAGAGTAAGGTACTTAATAATTGAGACTGCATAGTTTTCAAAGCCCTAAGTATTTAATATTTGTCCCCTAACAGAGACAAATTTGCCTACATTGCCCTAGAAAATGGTGCAAACACTTGATGGAAGGATCAGGATAAAGACCCATCCTAAAGAGCCTCTTGACTGAAAACAGATGTATTTTTTCATATTAAACGTGACTCAAACACCCCTTATATTTTGTTAAGCTGCTGATTATATATTTATCAGTTTAGAGAAGGAAATGTTCATGATATCTTAATTTGGTTGGTGTACTAGATTCCTATTTGATGGTATAACAAAACTTTGTGGCTTAAAACAGCACAAATTTATGATCTTACGGTGCTGGAGGTCAGGAGTCTGACATGGGTCTCACTGATAATATTAAGATATAAACAGGACTGTCTTTCCTTGCGGAGGCTCTAGGGAGGGAATCCATTTCCTCTTCCAAGGCAGAGACATCTTGTAGAGATTGTTTATATTCTTTGACCTGGCGCCTCCTTCCTCCATCTTCAAATTCAACAATGTCAGAAATAATCCTTACATCACTGACCAGCTTTTGGGCCTCACTCCTCACTTTTAAAGATTCTTTTGATTAAATTTAGTCCACTTGGACAATCCATGTTAGTCTTTGTACTTTAAGATCAGCTGAGTAGCAAATTTAATTCCATCTTCAGCCTTAATTCCATACAAGGTAACGTATTCCTAGGTTTCCAGGCATTGAGACATAGGCATCTTTGGAAGGTCAATATTCTGCCTGCCAAAGTTAAAGAAAGTAGCTGTCATTTTAAAACCATTTGGAAATAACTCAGAGGGCTCTGTATACAGGCATGACCCTGAAAAGAAAATGCCAGTATTCTTTTGGTATGGATTAGACAGTTTTCTATTTGTGTTTGTCTGTTTCCTTTTTAGAATATTGTTTATTTTCTTAATAAAGGAAAGTGAAGTTTCCTATTCCTTTAGATTTGTTGAGTTTTGGCTGGTTGGTTTGAGCAAGACCTTTGGAGAGAACCTGATATTGTAAGAGTGGTAGATTCAGATTGTTCTACTCTCATAGTAGGCTTGAATACAAATCCATTTCTATTTGGAAAAAATAAAGCTTTATTGCATGAAGGTTATGTTCTGAAGTAGAAGAATATCATCACTGTAGCAATAGAAAAATTAGCCAGAATAATATATTGTTATTGTATAATCTGTAATATATATTAGGTGGAGATGAATGCTCTTGTTAAATAGATAATAAAGACATTAATTTTATTCTCTCAACAGAGAGTAAGATAAAATTTGAGGAAGCCTTCAAGTTTTGTGTATCCATCTTCTGAAACACTTTGTAAAGTGTGTGAATCTTGTGCTGTATTGGATTACTCAGCTATGATTTAGCTCCTGGGCTAGGAGAAACTTGGTAATTAAGTGATAATTGCTCTAATCTGGGTCTTGCCTTTGATGCCTATTTCTGGCTTCCACTGAAGACATTAGGTAATAATCATAGTACTTAGTAGATATTGTGTTGGGAAAAACAATTATTTTCTTTCTCTTTAGCAAAATATTTTAAAGTCAGTGTTTCTCTGGAAATTTATTTCTTTTATGGTCTCCTTGGTGATGGAATACTCATAGCATGAATTCCATTGGGGCTTTCTCACCTCATGCAGTCCATTCATGCTGCTTTTGCCCAGTCTTCATTGCTTTATTTCACTATCATAACTTAAAAAAAATAGGGCTCACTTCTGTGTGCATGAAGGACGAGATTATTGCTGCAGCCTGGAACATGGCTTGGATTCTTCAATTCCTGCACAACACGTCTGTGGGCAGGTGACTTAGGAATCCAAAGCATGAACAGAACCTGTGCTGAGACCTCCTGTGTAACCTCTCCAGATCTGAAGCAGCCTTTGCCAAATGTTGATTACTTCCAAATGCAACTGCCTAGGTTACGTGCAAAATGAACATAATCAGTTTTTATTTCCCATGGTGATATACCAACAGCTACATTCATTTCTGATAGCTTGCAATTCAGTAATAATAGCTTGGTTCAGTTTAGTTTATTGAAGACATAAAAATACTTGGCAGCCAGAGGCTGAAATTCGTGGTTCAGGAGAACAAGATTCCAAGAGGACCTGTACATGGAACATGGGTATGTCCAGCACTTAGAAACCGAGATTTATTCATTTAGTGAGAAGTAGTATTCCATAAACATTATGTATGTATGTACTGAGGGGGGAATTCTGTCTCTAGTTACAGAAAATGTTACCTCAGAATTTAGTTGTGTATATCTCACCTTTTTTTAATAGCATTCCTTTTGTCTGAAAATACTTTGGTTTCTTGCTTTTTTTTTTCTTTTCTATTTTAAAAAAATTATTTATTTTAACTGGAGGCTAATTACTTTACAGTGTTGTAGTGGTTTTTGCCATACATTGACATGAATCAGCCATGGGTTTACTTTTCACTTTTCTTGGGAGAAAACTCTTCAATTTTATCCTTTGGGAAAAATAGAAAGAGAAGAACACCAAGTTCCTCTACTCAGTAACTAGTTGAGATCTTTACAGATGTCTGCAGTGAAAATTTGCAGGTGATGCTAGAGGTAAAGAACCCGCCTACCAATGCAGGAGACATAAGAGACAAGGAGTTCCATCCCCTGGTTGGGAAGATTCCTTGGAGGAAGAAATGGCGACCTACTCCAGTATGGGAGATCCCATGGACAGAGGAACCTGGTGGGCTATGGTCCATGGGGTCACAAAGAGTCAGACATGACTGAAGCGACTTAGCACACATGCAATGAGAATGAAGGATTTTCTGAATTTAGCTGAGCACTTCAAACAAGAACTATTTGGGAGTAATTTTTATCAAAAAATATTTGCTAGAAGTAAAAATTGAAAATTTCAGATTGGAAAATATTCATTCAATGTGGGAGCTCATCATTAGTCCACAGAAATATTAGATAATGTTGGTAGATATTAGATAATATTAGATAATGTTGGTAATAAAATCCACTCTGTTTTTATTCATCTTCCATATCAATGAAGTAAAATAACTTAGGGTTTGGGCAGAGAAAACCCAGGCACCAGAAACACTATATCCCAGCTCAGCCACACCACTTTTGAGTTGATTGAGTTTTGGTTTCTTTGTCTACCAAATAAGCAGTCATGTTAACCTCTGTCTTACCTGCTACTTCACAGGTATGCTATAAAGACCAAATAGGATGACATCTGTAAAAATGATAGATCTCCTTTTGTGGGTCCTCTCTCTTTTCTGGACTCTTTATTTATTTTTATGTAAAAAGTGTCCATGATCACCATAAAATATGTTCTTTGAGATGTTCCTATTCCATACATTTTTCCTGCCAGCCTTCTTTATTGCTGATGAAACAGGTTGTAAGTAGTCATGAACTGGGGATAAAGGTTTTCTGTCATCATAGTTATAAGAGGTAGTGTGAAGATGGTGAACAGAAATGTGATTTAAGATGGAGGTCTTTTATTGTGAAGTCACGGATAACCAACTGGAAGTCATTAAACCTCAGTTATGTGTAAAATAGATGAATAAAACCTACCAACATTGTGTCACAAGACTGTCTTCATCAAAAGAAGCAAGTATATGGAAACTCTTTGAAAGCTTAAACCTACAAATGGAAATTATCATTATTCTTTTATTTGGATATTGTAAACTTCAGCATTGACAAATGAAACTACATGAAACAAAATTATTTCTTGAGAAAAACAGTGCTATACTATAAAGGAGATAATAACTTCTGTTTCTGTGAGAAATAGCTCTTATATAATTGCAGTAAATAAAATCCATATTGCATTTATAAATCTTTATTTAGTCAGAGTGATGACTATTTCATATATTGACCTTTTGTTTTAAAATTGATGAGTCTTTTTTTGTGAATAAGGACTTCAGCAATTTACAAGTCAACAGTTGAATCACCACTTTTAAGAAAGCTGAAGTAAAATCTGTTTACAACACAGGTGTTTAAGAAACTCCATGTGTGAAAATCCTTAATTTCAAAATAAACTAGTTGGGGTAGGGGATGGTGGGATAATGACTTTATAAAGTTATTGCTTATTGAGACCCTCAAAGGATGTTTAACAACAGCTGCATTATCTGATGAATTATGAAATAGGTATGTGGATATAATATGAAGTTAAAACTAAGGACTGCAGGAAAAACTAAGGGAAAAGAAATGAGTTTTTAATTTTGGTTAAATAAAAAGTTTTACATGATGTGAACTCATTTAAATTTATTAGATATATTGAAATAAGTATAGAATCAATGCACATTATATCTTTTTCTGTATTTTTATTGTGAAAAAATATGTATAACCTGATCAGTAACAGAATAAATCAAAATCAGGTGCTATGTCAGGGTGCAATGAGAGGAAATCTCACTTCTATGGTACTCTTGGCAAAGGTATATTTTGGTTGTAAGTAGTCATGAACTGGGGATAAAGGTTTTCTGTCATCATAGTTATAAGAGGTAGTGTGAAGATGGTGAACAGAAATGTGATTTAAGATGGAGGTCTTTTATTGTGAAGTCACGGATAACCAACTGGAAGTCATTAAACCTCAGTTATGTGTAAAATAGATGAATAAAACCTACCAACATTGTGTCACAAGACTGTCTTCATCAAAAGAAGCAAGTATATGGAAACTCTTTGAAAGCTTAAACCTACAAATGGAAATTATCATTATTCTTTTATTTGGATATTGTAAACTTCAGCATTGACAAATGAAACTACATGAAACAAAATTATTTCTTGAGAAAAACAGTGCTATACTATAAAGGAGATAATAACTTCTGTTTCTGTGAGAAATAGCTCTTATATAATTGCAGTAAATAAAATCCATATTGCATTTATAAATCTTTATTTAGTCAGAGTGATGACTATTTCATATATTGACCTTTTGTTTTAAAATTGATGAGTCTTTTTTTGTGAATAAGGACTTCAGCAATTTACAAGTCAACAGTTGAATCACCACTTTTAAGAAAGCTGAAGTAAAATCTGTTTACAACACAGGTGTTTAAGAAACTCCATGTGTGAAAATCCTTAATTTCAAAATAAACTAGTTGGGGTAGGGGATGGTGGGATAATGACTTTATAAAGTTATTGCTTATTGAGACCCTCAAAGGATGTTTAACAACAGCTGCATTATCTGATGAATTATGAAATAGGTATGTGGATATAATATGAAGTTAAAACTAAGGACTGCAGGAAAAACTAAGGGAAAAGAAATGAGTTTTTAATTTTGGTTAAAAAGTTTTACATGATGTGAACTCATTTAAATTTATTAGATATATTGAAATAAGTATAGAATCAATGCACATTATATCTTTTTCTGTATTTTTATTGTGAAAAAATATGTATAACCTGATCAGTAACAGAATAAATCAAAATCAGGTGCTATGTCAGGGTGCAATGAGAGGAAATCTCACTTCTATGGTACTCTTGGCAAAGGTATATTTTTGGTATCAAATCATAAGGACAAACCAGGCAAATTCAAATTAAAGAACAGCAACAAAAAATAAGCCTGGGGTCTTCTAAAATGTCATTGTCATAAAAATTAAGGAAAGATGGGGAAACTTTCAGATTGAGAAACTCTGAAGAGACACTACAAATAGATACAACACAAGTTTGAGATAGATGCTTTTGTTATAAGGGATACCATTGACACAGCTGGTGAAACTTGAATGGCTTATGAAGATTAGATGTTAGTATCAGATCAATCAAATCCTTGATTTTGGGGAGCTGTATGTATCCGCGGGCTTCTCCGGTGGCTCGGTGGTAAAGAATCCACCGGCAGTGAAGGAGACACAGATTCAATCCTTGGGTTGGACAGATCCCCTGGAGAAGCAAAGGACTGCCCATTCCAGTATTCTTGCCTGGGAAATCACTCCTCTGGGAACAGGGGAGCCTGGCAAAAAGAGTCCATCAAGTTGCAAGAGTTGGACATGATTTGATGACTGAACCAGCACCACCACGATAGTTCTCATTTTTAGCAAGTACATATACACATTCTTGGGGCCAAAGTAGCATCAGGCTTGCACGTTACACTCAATTAGTCGAAGGAAAAAGGTTCTTTGTACTGTACTGGAAAATATTCTGTTAATTTGAAATAGAAACAATAAAAACATGAGAATGAAATCTTACTTAGTGGTTATGAAAAAACATGTGATGTTTTGAATCAGTTGGCACAGTTCTTAGTATAAGGTTATTGTTGTCACTTGCTAAGTTGTATCTGACTCTTTGTGACCCTGTGGACTACAGCACACCAGGCTTCCCTGTCCTTTATTATTTCCCAGTCCCTCAAATGCACTGTGTGTTTCTTCTAAAGGACAGTTTTGGAGCTGTGTCAGAGGCTGAGGAGCGAGAAAGAAAGCCTATGAAAGTAAAGCATGTCTCCTACAGTCTCACATTGTGGGCTTCCCTGGTAACTCAGCTGTAAAGAATCCTCCTGCAATGCAGAAGACCTTGGTTCAATTCCTGGGTCAAGAAAATCCCCTGGGGAAGGTATAGGCTACCCACTGCAGTATTTGTGGGCTTCCCTGGTGGTTCAGATGGTAAAGAATCTGCCCACAATGTGGGAGACCTGGTTTGATCCCTGGGTTGGGAAGATCCCTTGGAGGAGGGCATGGCAACCCACTCAAGTATTCTTGCCTGGAGAATCCCCATGGACAGAGGAGCCTGGCAGGCTACAGTCACCCATAGGGCCGCAGAGAGTCTGAGACAACTGAGTGGCTAAGCACTGGGTGATTGTAGGGCTTTCCAGGTGGTGCAAGTGGCAAAGAATCTGCCTGCCAACGAAGGAGATGCAAGAAATGGTGTTTCGATCCCTTTATCAGGAAGATCCCTTGGAGAAGGGAATGGCTACTCATTCCAGTACTCTTGCCTGGAGCATTCCATGGGCAGAGGAGCCTGGTGGGGCGACAGCCATGGGGTTGCAAAGAGCCAGATTTGACCGAACATGCACACACTGGATGATTATAAGCTAATTTAAGAAAATGTTCTATCTTCTCCAGAATTTTGGTTTATTCGATTTTTCTAGTTGTCCTTGTACGGTCATTAGCATGCTCTGGCCTAAGATGTGGAAATATGTAAACTCCAGTGTTGGACTGTGGGACATATTGACCAAGATAAAACATATTCTTATTGAACAACAGTATTTTCTTTCTAGCTTCTGATTTTAGGAATTGTAGTCGCTGAGTCATGCTGGTTAGTGGTGCTGATGAGGCAAATAGGAAAATGATTCTCCTACTAAAATTCCATACAGTAGGGAGATGTTTGTTACACTTCGTAATGGATACATATTTTGTGTTTATAAACAAGGCAATAGAAAATGCAGTATAAAGGAAAAATATTATTTTAAATTGACCAGAGTACATTGTTTCCAACCTCATAACACTGATTACCCATTCATTGTATTTTTAAGCAAACCTCATAGACCTAGAAGCTAAAAGGAATTACTACTACTACACTGGAAAAAATTTAGTCACTGGCAATTTTTTTTCAAGGGTGGGACAGAGGGGGTGGATTTTGCATTAAGAGTATGTCAAGATCTACTAGCCAGGAGGAGCAGGAACATCATGATTTTCTTGTTCTTTTTTCCACTGTATTTTCATTTTCTTGCACAGTTCTTGGTATAAGGTTGTTATTCAGTTGTTAAGTTGTGTCCAGCTCTTTGAGACCCCATGGATTTCAACACACCAGGCTTCCCTGTCCTTTATTATCTCAGAGTTTCCTCAAATTCATGTCCACTGAGTCAGCAATGCTATCTAACCATCTTATCCTCTGCTGCCCCCTCTCCCATTGCCTTCAATCTTTCCCAGCATCAGTATTTTCCAATGTGTTGGCTCTTCACATCAGATGGCCAAAATATTGGAGCTTCAGCACCAGTCCTTACAATGAGTATTCAGGACTGATTTCCTTTAGGATTGACTGATTTGATTTCCTTGAGCCCAAGGGACTTTCAAGAGTGTTCTCCAGCACCACAATTTGAAAACATCAATTCTTAGGCACTCAGCCTTCTTTATAGTCCAGCTCTCACATCCATACATGACTACTGGTATCTCAGGCAGGAAAGTATCTGCCTGTAATACAAGAGACCTGAGTTTGATCCCTGGATAGGCAAAATCCCCTGGAGAAGAGCATGGCAACCCACTCCAATATTCTTCCTGGAGAATTCCATGGACAGAGGAATATGGAAGGATTCAACCCATGGGATCACAAAGAGTTGGACATGACCGAGTGACTAAACGTGTACCGGAAAAACCATATTGGACCTCTGTTGGCAAAGTGATGTCTGCCTTTTAATACACTAAGTATAAATTTAGGTGCTTAATAAATATTTATTGAATGAATAAATGGAATAACTTACAGTGTTAGTGATAGAAATAAGAAAAATCGAATGTAGTAGTTTTGGGGAAGTAGTTTTGGATGAACCATTTTAGTGGTTAGATGAGATCCAATACTTGCTGGTGTTTGGAGGTTATCAACTTTTCATTGAGTTTACATCTTTCAACTCCTTATCTTAAGGGATAAGAATAAGATTTTTTTCTCCTCTGTGTAAGTGGTAGGGGCTTTCCTGGTGGCTCTGACAATAAAGAACCTGCCTGCAATGCAGGAAACCTGGGTTCAATCCCTGGGTTGGGAAGATTCCCTAAAGGAGGGCATGGCAACCTACTCCAGTTTTCTTGCCTGGAAAATCCCCATGGACAGAGGAGCCTGGCAGGCGACAGTCCATGGGGTGGCAAAGTCAGACACGACTCAACAACCAAGCACAATATTTATTCCACATGGCTTTACCACATAATGCAAATTTTGATATTCTGTCTTCTGAGTTTAGAGGTATCCTAATATGGTTTAGTTTAATGTTGACTCTTTGTGACCCCGTAGACTGTAGCCTACCAGGGTCCTCACTCCATGGAATTCTCCAGGCAAGAATACTGGAGTGGGTTGCCATTTCCTTCTCCAGGGGATCTTCCCAACCCAGGGATCAAACCCGGGTCTGAGCCACCAGGGAAGCCAGTTTAATGTAAGTCATTGTTAAATTTTCAGTTGTTATCCTATATATCTTGATTCTACGACTCTTAGAATAATGGCAGAGATTGAATGCAGATATATGGGATTTATATTCTACTAAATATAGTTTCAACTAAGAACATATATGTATCTTACAGATGATTGGGTACTGTCATCTATTGAGAAAAAAAATTTCCCCAAGTGTTGAAGGTACAACAAAGAATGACCCATAGCTGTTTCCATGCTGGCTCTTTAAACGGGATATTTTTAAGATAAAGACAGTAGCTGATAGCTGGGAAGAGATTTATTCTGCTCCTTTTGCCTCTTAGTTTTCCAAAGAGCATGGTTGTTTGCTTCTCACTGTTATTATTTTTCTCACTGCTTTCACTGGGGACTATCTATCTGATCCTGATGTGCATTCTGGGTTTTTATGGGAACACTTACTGAATATTTTGCTGACATTTTCTACTTGGGGTTATGGCACACAGCCTCATACTCAGCTCTAATGTGTTCTTGACCTATGTGTCCATTCCCTTCTGGTGTGCATTGTATATGACTGCAGCTTATTTAATTATATTCAGCAAAATACTTTGCATTTGTAGAGTCTTTCTGAGAAATGTATGAGCCTTCTTGTGCTGGAGTTATCATGAATTTGAAATGTTCATGATATGTTGGTACTAACCTTAAATATTAGTATGAACTTCAAAATTATGCCTGTACATTGTCTGCTACAAAAGAGGTTTATAGGTATTATTACTCAAGTTCAACTTTAGTTTGGTAGAACTCTGAGGTAACCTTAAAAGCCAGGGTCTCCAAAAATGTATTTTTGATGAAAGCAAATCATCAGAGAAGAGGTAGGAAGGACATTTTAATCAATTTCATCACTGAAATTCTTGAGGAGGCAAGTGTAGCTATTAATAGATAACAGCAGCTGACTTGCTGTTGCAATCAAGATTTAGCACATAAAGTGTAGATCACTCCAGTTTCACATAGAAAGAGATTCAGTAGTGGGACTTAGGTGTGTAAAAGGGCTTAGAAGAACAGGTTATCATAGTGTGTGCAGTGTGCTCAGTTATGTTTGACTTTTTGTGACCCCATGGACTGTAGCCTACCAGGCTACCCTGTCCATGGAATTTTCCAGGCAAGAATACTGGAGTGGGTTACCATTTCCTCTTGGGAATCTTCCTGACCCAGGGATCAAACTTGCATCTTCTGCATTGGCCGGTGGATTTTTAACCACTGAGCCACCTGGAAAACCCATGGATCTTCATAGTTGTGAGCAAGATAAACAAAATTCTGCCAGCCACTGTTGCTTCCACAATTATTACTCTGATAGTGCCTTCACAATCAGCAAACTGGGCACTTATTCCAGTCACCAGAACTCTCTTAACCATCATGTCATTATTGCCAGTAACAATAGTTTTTATTTTTCAAATCTGAGTGTATCCAAGTAGTGAAACCTAATTTGCATCTAGAGTTTAAGCTGCAAGAGAGTCTGGGTATTGAGGTTTATAGGTCTTTAAGCTTTTCCTAAGAGAAGATATGAGGAGATAGTTTAAGAGAACAATTCACAGTATTTACAAGACTATTATGTCTGAGTAATCGGAATCTACAGATATTTAGATATTTAAATTGACTACAACCAGATACAACTTATAGCTCATTCGGTAAGGAATCTGCCTTCAGTGCAGGAGACCGGGTTCAATTCCTGGGTTGGGAAGATCCCCTGGAGAAGGAAATGGCAATCCACTCCAGTATTCATGCCTGGAGAATTCCATGGACAGAGGAGCCTGCTAGGCTACAGTCCATGGGTTTGCAAAGAGACGGACACGACTTATTTACTAAACTATCACCACAACCAGATTCAGCCTGAGAGATGATAGGTGTCTAATACCTAGGTTATTTTCAAGTACACAAAAAATACACTCCAACTCCTTGAAGCAAAATCCAAGCCCATGCTCCTTGTGTTCCTATTCTTTGTGTATCATACATACCTATCATCAATCTCTCTGCAGCTGTCCTTCAGGGTACAGTGACATGGTCTAGGGGTCTGCAGTTTCTTTTTGCAAAGGAACAGAAAGCATTTTAGCCCTCATGGTCCACACGTGGTCCCTTCATCCTCTTCTTCTGTGCTTTGTTTTTATAAACCTTTACAAATATAACAGACATTTTAGCTTGAGGTCTACACAAAAAGAGGCCAGTCAGTAGTAATAGTCAGTAATTTGCTAACCCTTATCCAGACCACGTATTGCTGTCCTGTTAGTCTGTAGTTACTTCACTTGCTTAAGTCTTTTCTCATCATCAAATCCTTGTTATGAGGAGGTGGCGCTGTTACCAGGACAACCAAGAATCTGGCCTGCATGGTTTACTGCAAGCTGAATTCTCTGTTCCATTGTCAATTTCCTGCTTCATTCCTTGCTTACCTCACTGAGTCACAGAGAAGTAAATATTTTTAGTCTTCCTGTCCTTAACCATTTGTTCCTTCAGAGTGACATGAAGAATTTTAAGTATTCACTGGCTTAATAGATTCCATTTCTACAGACTAACCTGTCTCTTTTAATAGAATTGAAATACAGATACATCTATCTCTCTTAATACATTTTTTTTTCTGATCGATATTACACAGCTACCTATCCCCAAAACCAGTGATAAAAAGTATCATGATTTGAAGTGAGATTATTGCTATAAATTAAAAAAATCTGAATACTGTTATTTAATTTGAAGGTGGATATATTTACAAAAGAGAAAAAATACATTTATTTCTCCTGAAAATTTGCAAAGTAAAATATACTATAATGCAACAAACTACCTGAATTGTGACTTATCTCCTCTGTTGAAGCACTATTGTCCATGTTAAGACATGGAACACAATATATACTTATTGGGAAAAGAGAATGATGTCCACACAGTTTAGTCATAAATCTGTTTTTGAGGCATGAAAGACTAAAGGTATCATCCGAATTTCTACTCTTAAACTCTCATTTCTTAGAAAACAACATGCTTGCATGTTTAAACTGACATTTGGAGCAGTTTTATAAAGATCAATTTAAACTCACAATGTGATGAATAATCTTTAGGTTTAATGAGGCCTCAAGACACAGACCAGCACAAAGCATGTCATATTACCTGTTCTTTCTTCTTCTAACATAATCAGAAAAATTACGATATTTATTTTCAGGCAACCTACAGACCTGCTCTCCCATCAGATTTGTCAAATTTGCAGGAAAATGGCAGGTCTTCTATTTATGCCTATACATCCTATGAAAGGGAAGTTCATTGACTATAAACACTTCAGTAAGGCACATATCTCTACTCTGTACCTGAGGTTTGGCATAATTTTTCCTCTTAAAAATAACACACTAACCCAATTAGCTTTCCTAAATTGAATTAACCTAATAGCATTCAAAAACTGACAAACATAATCTGCTTGTTTTAAGGCAGAGTGGATTAGTCAACAGAATCATATATCTAGTCAGGTCCAAATCAAGTTATAAATTCTAACCAAATAGTGAGTGCTGGAATAAGCCATATTATTAGTATGCATAGTCATACTGATCTCAACTGTAAGCAACAAAGGCCTTTCCAGGAGGGAAATATAAACATTTATAGTTGAAGAATGTCTTTTTATATTGTGGTAAAGAGATGGCTTTCCTTTAATGTCCACGTCTCCCTCAAGTCTTTGTGGCCCATTTTGTTACATTTCTAGTAGTCACAGGAAGAAACAGCTCTCTTCATTTTTCTGTGCAACTTTTAGTTATGTTATTGTTTAATACTTTTTTCTTTTTTTTGGCCTGCCTACTGCTTGTTAGAACATGTCCTGAAGCAAAAGAGAGAAAACTCAAATGTATCAGGTGCTTTTTTTTTTTGTGAACAACCTTTTAATTGATTTATAAAAGTATATTTTAAAGAAATAGTGACTGATAATACTGACATAAATGAAGATTTAAGAATTATCTATAGATTTTATTTATTTGAATTATAAGTACAGAAACATGCTTTCCACATGGCTCAGTGGTAAAGAATCCACCTGCCAACCAGAAGACTTAGGTTCGATCTCTGAGACTGGAAGATTCCCTGGCGAAGGAAATGTTAACCCAGTCCAGTATTCTTGCCTGGGAAAGCCACTGGACAGAGGATCCTGGTGGGCTACAGTCCATGGGGGTGCAAAAGAGTCAGACACGACTTAGTGACTAAACGACAACAACATAAATACGAAAAGTAGCATCAAATACATTTTCATTTGTTACTGCTCTCATTGTGAGACATTATCTCAAAAATCCACTGAGTTATCTATATTTTTTTTGTATTCTTTGAGCACCACCAATTTGATACATATAATTTAAAATTCAATGATAAACAAATACCATTAGAGATTGACATACCTGGTCTCCATAGATGGCCCATCCTTGAGCCATGACTCCCAGTATGTATGGTTTTGATTGGTCCCCTCTCCTTGCATCTGGGATGGATCTGTGACTCTTTTTTAGCCAGTGGAATGTGGTGGAACTGCCCTGATCTCTGAGGCAAGGTCTTTTTTTTTAAAATTTAAATTTATTTATTTTAATTGGAGGCTACTTTACAATACTGTATTGGTTCTGCCACACATCAACATGAATGAGGCAAGATCTTAAGATGCCTTGCAGCTTTCCACTTAGGTCTCTTGGAAACAAGAGCTCTGGGAGAAGCCAGCTGCCACCATGCTGTGAGAAAATGCCCAAGATAGCCAAGCAGTGAGGTCACACGGAGAAACAGAGATGCACGGATGTTTCTCAGCTGTTCCAGTTAACCTGGCTAATGTAAAGATAGGTGAGTGGAGTTGTTATCTTGAGAGGTCTTGAAGGTGTTATGTCTAAGCCAATTAAGTCTTCAGATAGCTCCACCCCAGCTCCAGAATGTTTAACTGAATTCAGTGAGAGACTCCAAATGAGAACTACTCTGTTGAATTCAGAATACACAGAACTGTGAGAAATTGTTGATTTAAGCCATTGAGTTTTGAGATGTTTTGTTACATAGCATTAGGTAACCAACAGAGATATAGGCTATTTCCTTTGTGGTTTTAATTTTAGTCACAATATTCCATTGCCTCTAGATAAAACCTGAATTTAAAATTTTGTGAATTTACTGATATTGCTATCTTTGTTTAGTACACATAATTCTTAGCTCAGAAAAGGTGTGTGAAGCTGTATGTGTTTCATTCTCTAATAAAAATGTATTTTGAAGAGCAACTAAATTGTCTTCCAAGAGAGGGGAAACTGCTTCTGAATATTTTAAATAAATACTTTGATCTGCAACAACTCTGCTATGCATTTGGTAATGTAATATAATTTTGAGACTGTATTGACTGAAACACCTAAAAACAACAAGGCCAGGCTATTGAAGAGAAAAAGAGGAACAAATAAAAGAGAACTAGAAGCAGACTCCCTAAAAATACTTAGCAAAGAGAGAGCTGATGAGAGGGATATTTCTCTAGGGCTAATATTTCAATAGATGTTCTCAGTCGTTCAGTTGTGTCTGACTCTTTGCCACCCTATGGGTTGTAGCCCACCAGGCTCCTCTGTCCATGAGATTTCCAGGCAAAAATTCTGGTGTGGGTTGCTGTTTCCTCTTCCAGGGGATCTTCCTAACCCAGGGATTGAACCTGCATCTCTTGTATCTCCTGCATTGGCAGGTGGATTTCTATGACTGAGCTACCCGGGAAGCCCCATTTCTATGGGCAACTGATGCTGAATGTCACTTCTCAATAAGCAGATATTTTAGGGCAGTTAATCTAATTTATGGCCTTCTCTGGTGGCTCAGAGGTTAAAGTGTCTGACTGAAATGTAGGAGACCTGGGTTCAACCCCCAGGTCGGGAAGATCCCCTAGAGAAGGAAATGGGAATCCATTCCAGTATTCTTGCTTGGAAAATTCCATGGATGGAGAAGCCTGGTAGGCTATAGTCCATGGGATTGAGAATGTGAAATTCCTGTGAGTCAGCAAGCCTGGCAGATATATAGTGTGATATCATGAAGAGGTTTCTGTTTTCAAAATTCACAGAACTGGAGAGAACCAGTTAGTGTTAAGCTTGGAAATACTGATGTTCATTTAGGATCTTACCAGGCAAGGCATTCTGGCCTCTGAACTGGGTGTACTAGCTTCCTATAGAATGGTTTTCTAGTAAATTGGAAATAAGCTTTGTGTCAGATTTAATTTATGTAGTTTAGACATTTTTGTAAAGAACTGAATTTAATGACTACTAAATGTCAGTGTCCTTACATGGGAGTAGCCAAAATTTCTTGGTTCTTAAAGGAGAATGGCAGAGATCTTAGAAAAACTAAGTGATATAGTAAAGGATCAATATTCTCATTGCAGTCATTCCTTTAAAAAAGTTCTGTATATGCTAAGTATTTATAAAGCATTAGGTAGATGTATGAGGCAGAGAACAACGTAATTTTCCTGCAGTGGCATCAGAGAAATTGAGAACTGACCTTAGTCCTCTAGAGTGAACAGATTACCAGGATGACAAAGGAGAATGTGTGTAAACTGAGAGGTGGAGAATGCATTTCAGGCAAGGGGATGAGGGCTAAATATCTTTCTTATGTGTTGCCATATATTTTATCTGAGCATCTGATACAGTACTTATCATATAATGATGTACAATCTGTATCTTATTCCTGCTTGCTTCACTGGATTGTGAGTTTGGAGGATAGATACAATACAGCATTTATGTTTGGGTCCCTATACCAGTCTCTGGCATATAGCAGGCTCTCAATAACTATAATAAATAAATGAAGAAATTAGCAAATGTGGAAATTCCTATTTTATAACATATGTACTTTAGAGTTCCCCATTAAACTGTAAGATCTTTTAGGGAAGGGACCTTGCCTTAATTTTCTTCCTTAAATGGTATTGGGCGTATAGTTCAGAACCTTATAAATGTTGACTGAATGAAACAGGGCCTAATGTAAGCCCGTAAGCTTAAGCAAAGTACTGAAATATCACAATAAATGATCTTGAAGCAGGATGATTCTGCATTACAAATATGAGGTTGTCATATTTCTGTCTTTCTGGTTGCCTAGAAACAAAGATGTGGAGTTATATGAGGCTATAAGAGCTTGTACCAATAGGATTATCTATGCAAAGTTCAGCCTGACTCTCTGGATTTGGAAGGCATCAGTTCTAGAGAGTTTCAGATGACAATGTGGTCTTGATAGTTTCAAGTCTGCAGAGTTTCACTATACTGAAGTGAAGTCGCTCAGTCGTGTCCGACTCTTTGCAACCCCATGGACACCAGGCTCCTCTGCCCATGGGATTTTCTAGGCAAGAGTAGTAGAGTGGGTTGCCATTTCCTTCTCCAGGGAATCTTCCCAACCCAGGGATCGAACCCAGGTCTCATGCATTATAGACAGACACTTTACTGTCTGAGCCACCCTACATAATCCTTAGCCTAAAGGATGTAATTCTAAAAGTAACCACACTGGATAAAAAATAAAACTGATCTGTATTTACTGATATGTCATAAGTATTTTCAGACTTCAAACAATCACATTAGACGTTGGAATATAGAGAGGAGGTAAAAGAATAGGAAAAAGTTGATTATTTGATAAACCAGTGTTGTCAAGATATGGATTAAGATAATTTTGACCTCTTGACATGTGGCTGAGCAGAGGTGCTGTGGTAATTCTGGATAAGAGGGTATTAAATTTCTCCTTGAAAGTGCTTTCCCCTCCTGCTGTAATCTGTCAGAGTGGAAAGAAATGCAGTATAACAACTTGAGAGTAATGGGCTGGGAGTCAGGAGTCCTCAGCCCTATTTCTGGACTCAGGCATTTACACATGTAAGTAAAGACAATTCTGTCCCATGGAAACAAAGGCAGTGCTGCTGACTTCATCTTGTGTTTTCTAACTGCAAGAGGAGAGGGGACTAGATGAAAGGAGAAAGAAGGTTAAAATCAGTTTCTGAAATGAGAACAGAAAAACTGGGGGATCTGTTGTGGGGAAATCTATGAATATTTAGCAGTTGTTGTGGACACAGCTGGGAGCAGCTTTCCAGGCAGTCAGTTTTCTTCAAGAGTGATTTCTCATGTGTCAACTCATTTTATTTATTTATTTATTTATTATAAATTTATTTATTTTAATTGGAGGCTAATTACTTTACAATATTGTATTGGTTTTGCCATACATCAACAGAATCTGCCACGAGTGTACATGTGTTCCCCATCCTGAACCCCACTCCTACCTCCCTCCCCATACCATCCCTCTGGGTCATCTCAGTGCACCAGCTCCAAATATCCTGTATCCTGTATCGAACCTGGACTGGCGAGTCATTTCACATATGATAATATACATGTTTCAATGCCATTCTCCCAAATCATCCCACCCTCACCCTTTCCCACAAGAGTCCAAAAGACTGTTCTATATATCTGAGTCTCTTTTGCTGTCTCGCATACAGAGTTATCATTACCATCTTTCTAAATTCCATATATATGCATTAGTATACTGTATTGGTGTTTCCCTTTCTGGCTTACTTCACTCTGAATAATTGGCTCCAGTTTCATCCACCTCATTAGAATTGATTCAAATGCATTCTTTTTAATGGCTGAGTAATACTCCATTGTGTATATGTACCACAGCTTTCTTATCTATTCATCTGCTGATGGACATCTAGGCTGCTTACATGTTCTGGCTATTATAAAACAGTGCTGCAATGAACATTGGGGTACACATGTCTCTTTCAATTCTTGTTTCCTTGGTGTGTATGCTCATTCATTTTAACATTCACAACAGTGCTCATGGTAGTTGGGCTACACAGTATAATCCCAGTGAACAACTGGAATTTCAGGGAGATTAAATGGAATCGGAAACATAGTCACCCAAAGAGTTGACTTGTAAAACAGGTCTCTTTGACATCAATCCTAGCACTGTTTCCACTGCAACATCCTGCTGCCTCTGTTAACAGTGGAGATTTTAATTATAATTCCCAGGGTCAAATCTGAGGTTGCAGATTGTTATTTGGAATTTATCAGGAACTTTGTGGTATGTACCTTTTTGTCTGTATACCACTGTGTTATAAGATCCTGGAGGATACTATTTTGTAGTACTCAGCATTTTAGTAGATGTTTGAAGAATAGCTTTCTTGATAGCTCAGTTGGTGAAGAATCTGTCTGCAATGCAGGAGACCCCAGTTCAATTCCTGGGTCAGGAAGATCCGCTGGGGAAGGGATAGACTATCTACTCCAGTATCCTTAGGCTTCTCTTGCAGCTCAGGTGGTAAAGAATCCACCTGGAATGTGGGAGACCTCGGTTCAATCCCTGGGTTGGGAAGATTCCATGAAGAAGGGAAAGGCTACCCACTCCGATATTCTGGCCTTTAGAATTCCATGGACTATATAGTCCATGGAGCTGCAAAGACTGAGCAATTTTCTTTTTCACTTGAAAGTGATAGTCGCTTCAGTTTAGTCGGACTTTTTCCGACTCCATGTACTATAGCCTGCCAGGTTCCTCTGTCCATGGAGTTCTCCAGGCAAGAATACTGGCCATTCCCTTCTCCAGGGTATCATCCCAACCCAGGGATTGAACCCGAGTCTCTTGCATTGCAGGAAAATTCTTTACCATCTGAGCCATTAGGGAAGCTCTGGTGTTTAGTAAAAAATTATTAATTACTTTATATTGGCCCATAAGGGGCTTGCCAAGCAACCCACTCCAGTACTCTTGCCTGGCAAATCCCATGGACGGGGAAGCCTGGTGAGCTGCTGTCTATGGGGTCGCTAGGAGTCAGACACGTAACCCGAGTCTCTTGCATTGCAGGAAAATTCTTTACCATCTGAGCCATTAGGGAAGCTCTGGTGTTTAGTAAAAAATTATTAATTACTTTATATTGGCCCATAAGGGGCTTGCCAAGCAACCCACTCCAGTACTCTTGCCTGGCAAATCCCATGGACGGGGAAGCCTGGTGAGCTGCTGTCTATGGGGTCGCTAGGAGTCAGACACGACTGAGCAACTTCACTTTCATTTTTCACTTTCATACATTGGAGAAGGAAATGGCAACCCACTCCAGTGTTCTTGCCTGGAGAATCCCAGGGATGGGGAAGCCTGGTGAGCTGCTGTCTCTGGGGTTGCACAGAGTCGGACATGACTGAAGTGACTTAGCAGCAGCAGCAGCGAGTGGCCCTAGTGTTAAAGAATCTACCTGCCAGTCCAGGAGACGTAAGAGACGCAGGTTCAATACTGGGTCAGAAAAATCCCCTAAAGGAGAGCATGGAAACCCACTCTGGTATACTTGCCTGGAAAATCCCATGGACAAAGGAGCCTGTGGGCTTTGGTCCATAGGGTTGAAAAGAGTTGGACATGACTGAAATGATTTAGCATGCAGGATGCGTAGGCACATATGCTGTATATAATCATGGAGTTTTAAAAATAGTTATGGAGTTATTACAGAAACATACATTTAAATGACACCATTGGTACACAGGGGTAAATTGTTCTTACTTTTTTTTTTGATGAACAGCTCCTTGAATGATTGTCTTAGTTATTTTACAAATTTATATCAGGTTGGTCCACCTTTAGCTTGCCTTGGCTTTGTTTTACAAAGCCTAGATAATAAACAAAGTTTGAGACTTTTTTCATTGTCCTTTGAAATTCTGCTTTGGGGACTAATATATTGAGCAGACCTCAGGTTCTAGTTTTATATTATTAATACCAACTGCATACCAAAAGAAAGGCCTTTGTAAGGAAGCTATCATTAATTGAGATTTCTGCTGTCAGAAACTATATTGAGCCTTTTAAATATTCAGTCTCATTTAATTCTCACAACAGTGCTATGTCACAGAGAGTATTACTGACCTTTCAGATCAGGATGCTCACAGAAGTGAAGATGTCCTGAGTCACACAGGTAGTTACTAATAATTCGGGAGTTCTATTGGTTTGACTGAATCGTTTTGACTCTACAACCTTTGTGTATGTGTGTTTGTGTATGTGTAACTCTAGAAGAATACAGAAGATAGTACGTCTGTATATTTATCTTCAAGATTTAATAAATATGCTTTCTTATCTATTCATCTGCTGATGGACATCTAGGCTGCTTACATGTTCTGGCTATTATAAAACAGTGCTGCAATGAACATTGGGGTACACATGTCTCTTTCAATTCTTGTTTCCTTGGTGTGTATGCTCATTCATTTTAACATTCACAACAGTGCTCATGGTAGTTGGGCTACACAGTATAATCCCAGTGAACAACTGGAATTTCAGGGAGATTAAATGGAATCGGAAACATAGTCACCCAAAGAGTTGACTTGTAAAACAGGTCTCTTTGACATCAATCCTAGCACTGTTTCCACTGCAACATCCTGCTGCCACAACCTTTGTGTATGTGTGTTTGTGTATGTGTAACTCTAGAAGAATACAGAAGATAGTACGTCTGTATATTTATCTTCAAGATGTAATAAATATTAACATTTGGTCTTTTTCTTCTTTAGAGCTTTCACTTCATTTTTAAAGTTTTTTTTAAAATAAAGCTCTTCTGTTGATACCATCCTTATTGCTAAATAACATACAGCAGTTTTTTTTCTGATTCTCTTTTTAAATTAAAGTATAATTGACTTACAATATTATATTATTTTTAGGTTTACAACATAGTAATTCAATATTATATAGATGATATTCCATAAAAGTTATTATAAAAATTGGCTATACTCTCTCTCCTATGCACATTATTATATTATTGCAAATTATTTATTTTATACGTAGCAGTTTGTACCTCTTGATCCCTTTCACTTATTCCGCCCCTCCCCCTGTACTCCCCTCCTCTCTGGAAGCCACTGATTGTTCTCTGTTTTCTGTGAGTTTGTTTCTGTTTGTTATCCATTTTAGACATGATGTGTTGACTTCTTTCTATGATAGAATGGAATCTAATTCTGTTAATTTTCTCCTGTTATCATTATATCTTCTTCTGCTTTCCTTAATATTATTTTGGAAAAGAATAATGAAAGTGTTAGTCGCTCAGTCGTGTCTGACTCTTTGTAACCCCATGGACTGTAGCCCACCAAGCTCCTCTGTCCATAGAATTCTCCAGGCAAGACTGGTGAAGTGGGTAGCCATTCTCTTTCCCAGGAGAACTTCTCCTTTAAATAATTTATTAATCCTTCACTAAAAATTGTATTAATATTTAAGCCTCCCTTTGTTCCTTTATTTATAGCCCAAATTCTTGACTCTGTACAGTGTTAGGATGATAGTATTAATACCCTCAACCTTCCTTCCACTTAAATCCCCCTTTGCCAACAAACTCCTAATGTTTTTCTTTTTCCTTTGACCTTGCCAAAATTTATAATACTTTTATTTCTTACAGGCATAATTAAACTTTTCATGCTTTGTATGTAAGTTGATTCTAAATGCTGAAATGATAAACAATGTTCAAATTGTCAGGATGGTCTATTATTCACCACAAAGCTATTTAATCGCTGTTATTATAATTCCCATCTGCATTCTGCTGCAGATGCCGCTCACTACTTGTGGATGTACAAGGAGGGTTTTCAGTATCATATTCAGAGAATGGATCTCTTTTCATACTCAACCAGTCTCTTAAAATCATGATATAATTTTTGGTATTTCATGTTTTAACTATGTATTTCTTTGTCTTTTTATTTTTCTCATAATTTATGACTGTTTTCTTTCCCATGTAAGCACTGCTTTCCCCGAGTTTATGCTTGGTTATGGCCTGTACGTTCCACTTGACTGCCACTGACTTGCCGTTCTGTACTGGTGTTTTGCTTCATCTACTGATTGATGTACTCTACATTTCTTGCACTGGTTTTGTTCCTTGAAATTCAAGTAGATTTTTTTTTTTTTTCCTTTCATTTTTTGGCTTTTCCCCCATTCTTGGCATTTCTTGTCTCTCACTCATAGTAACTGTAGTATGGGCCTCTTTTTAATTTCCAGAGGCTTTTCTCCTGGAGTTTTGTATCATTTTGCTCCAATATGGACTGGTTGCTTTCAAGATCTCCTCTGAAGCTGCAGGCCTGGGCCTTTCACTCACTCTTTTCCTGGGTGTTGATTTACCATTTTCCAAGTCTCTTATATTCTTCTTTGTCATTTTCTCTTATATTAGGGATGAAATATTATGGATATCTGTGTGGTTCTAGCTAGAATTGTAATTTAATTTCTTTTATCTTTCCTGATAAATGTCTGTTTCTTGAGCCAGTTTCTCTTATAGTTGTGAAGGACAGAAATACAAAATAAGCCTCACTGAGCTGAAATGAAGGTGTCAACAGCATCATACTCCTTCCAGATGACCTAGGTGAGAATTCACTTCCTGGCCTTTCTAAACTGCTTTCCCTGTATTTTTTGGCTCACGTCCCAACCCCCATCTTCAAAGACAGTGTCATAATGCCATCTGTCTGTCTGTCCCTCTGCTCTGTTATGTGGCCTTTTTCTATTCTGTGTTAAGTGTCCGTCTGCTGCCCTCGATCCCATGGACAGTAGTCTACCAGGCTTCTCTGTCCATGGGATTCTTCAGGCAAGAGAACTGGAGTGGGTTGCCATTTCCTTCTCCAGGGGATCTTCCAGACCCAGGGATCGAACCCAGGTCTCCTGCGTTGCAGGCAGACACTTTACCCTCTGAGCCACCAGGGAAGCCCCTTTTAGGATATATGTCATCACATTTAGAGCCCATCTGGATGATACAGAATAGTTTTCTTATCTCAAGATCCTTAACAAAGTCATATCTTCAAAGTATCATTATTTTTTGCTGCGTATTCTGGAATTAGGACATAGATATCTTCTGTGGGATCATTATTTAGTTTACCACATTTAACATTTTGAATCAAATATATATTGCCTTTTAAAAAGTGATCAAAAGAGCAAATGAGGGGGTATTAATGTGACAGTGGTGAGAGATCTCTCCAGTGTGCACTTACCACAACATATTAATATTTCAATTTTGAAATTTGGGCTAGTCCTTTAAATGTTAAAAATGATTCTCTTTTGTACTTAGATAAGAAGTGATTTTGCCATACACTGACATGAATCAGCCACAGGTGTACACCATCTCCCAATGCTAAAGCCACCTCCCACCTCCCACCCCACACCATCTCCCCGAATCATCCAGCCCCAAGTGTCCTGTATCCTGTATTGAACATAGACTGGCGCTTCGTTTCTTATATGATAGTATACATGTTTCAGTGCCATTCTCCCAAATCATCCCACCCTCTCCCTCTCCCTCAGAGGCCAAAAGTCCGTTTTATACCTCTGTGTCTCTTTTGTTGTCTCACATACAGGGTCATCATTACTATCTTTCTAAATTCCATATATATGTGTCAGTATACTGTATTGGTGTTTTTCTTTCTGGCTTACTTCACTCTGTATAATCGGCTCCAGTTTCATCCATCTCATTAGACTGTAAAGTAGAATAAAGTATTTAAAATTAAAAAAAGAAGTGATTTTTTCAAAATCGTATAGTGAATGAATGGCAGACCCATATTTTAAATTGTCTAGCAAGTGTCAGAATTTGTAGTGTTTCAATTATATATCACTGTTGTTGAGCTAAAAATGCTATGTATTGAAATCTCTCACAAAATTCTGCCTATTCATGGATATATTTTAAGAATGTAACTCTAAACACAGCTCCCAGCAGCAAAATTGAGTACAATTTTTAAAAAATTTAATTAATTTATTTTGGCCGCACCATGCCACACGTGGGATCTTCATTTCCCTCAGTTCAGTTCAGTTCAGTTGCTCAGTTGTGTCCAACTCTTTGTGACTCCATGAATTGCAGCATGCCAGGCCTCCCTGTCCATCACCAACTCCTGGAGTTCACTCAAACTCACATCCATCGAGGTGATGATACCATCCAGCCATCTCATTCTCTGTCGTCCCCTTCTCCTCCTGCCCCCAATCCCTCCCAGCATGAGGGTTTTTTCCACTGAGTCAATTATTCGCATGAGGTGGCCAAAGTACTGGAGTTGCAGCTTTAGCATCATTCCTTCTAAAGGGCTGATCCTTCCAGGGCTGATCTCCTTCAGAATGGAGTGGCTGGATCTCCTTGCAGCCCAAGAGACTCTCAAGAGTCTTCTCCAACACCACAGTTCAAAAGCATCAGCTCTTTGACGCCCAGCCTTCTTCACAGTCCAACTCTCGCATCCATACATGACCACAGGAAAAACCATAGCCTTGACTAGACGGACCTTTGTTGGCAAAATAATGTCTCTGCTTTTGAATATGGTATCTAGGTTTCCCTATCAGGGATCAAACCTGTGCCCCCTGCAGTCTCTTAACCACTGGACCACCTGGGAAGTCCCACAGCAGCAAAATTTAAAATATGAAACATGAAAAAAGCAAAAGGAAACTTGTGAACTCTTGGAAAGACAGCGTCAGCAGCCCCTTCCATGTGTTCAGTAGCTTATAAAATGCCTGTTTGGCAAGACTTCATCATTTCTTCTCTGTTTGCTGCATCTCTGTCTGTCATAAAGACTTTGTTGCTCTGGCAAAATAAGTTAGAGCAAAAATTTAAGAGTGTATCTAAAAACATGTTCATCTTGCTGTAGGAAGTAAAATTTTAGCAGTTTGACAGTTGGGCATCCAGATTTGAAGAAGAAGAAAAAAAAGTAAGCATGCCAACATAGCACTTTGAAATAGAAAACACAATCCAAAATTAGGAAAAGGTGACAATCAATTTGGAAAATCATTTAAAATGAGATGATATATAGCATGCCTTAAATTCCATTTTTAATGTGTAACATTTCACGGCATTTGAAGTAATGATCTGAAATAGATACAACGGTCCAAATGGTCTCCACCTCCTTGCCAAGAAATATTTTGAACTGCCATATATTTAGCAGGTATTTACAGAGAAAATATTTCTGATACAACTGAGAAATTCATATATTGGTGATCTGAACTGACAAAACTATCAAAGTTTTAAATACACTTTAACCTAAAATAGAAGCAAAAGCAAAGTATTTATTTTTTTAATCCCTTGCCAGGAGCCAGTTCTCTATAAACCTCAACCAGCTGTTGCTACTTCAGTCTATGTACCATCTTCAGCAAATCCTAAAAAGGAATAAAGGTAAGCATAATTATTATACGTTAAAATGTTAGGTCAAGGTGTAACCTATCAGGTGGGAAGAAATGGGCTTCATTTTCTATTTCAAGAATGTAGTTTTCACCACATGAAAGTTTTTATGAAACTGAAAACCAAAGGAGGATTTAGTAGTTAAGAATAGAGTGTTCAACTGAATAAAGGCCTGAAAAGCATACAAACACTGCCTGTCACCCTCCTCAAGTATTGATATTAATTTCCTATAATCTACAGTAAATACTAATCATAGGAGAAGAGACAGGTTGTAACAAGTTAAGCACACTAGAAAGTGTGCTTGGATAAATCAAAGCATAGTTTAAATGAAGCACCTAGTTTGCACCTAGGTGATTTCTTAATTTGTAGCTCAGCTGGCAAAGAATCAGCCTGCAGTGTAGGAGACCTGTGTTTGATCCCTGGGTTGAGAAGATCTCCTGGAAAAGGGAAAGGCTACCCACTCCAGTATTCTGGCCTAGAGAATTCCATGGACTGTACCCATGGGGTTGCAAAGAGTTGGACACAACTGAACAACTTTCACTTTCTTCACTTTAATGAACCAAATGTAGCTCAACACCTCTTTGCCCATTCTACTAGTTTGGACAAGCTACATAAAACATTCACCAAACATTTAAAGTATAGAGGACAGAAATTTAAAATATCCTCTGGTGCTTTAGAGAAAGTACCATGAGAGAATGAAGAAAGAAGCATTAAAAGTTACAAAAAGCAAAGTTTACCACTTGTATCTTTTGCATAATGATTTGACTAAAAAACATTTAACAAAGAGAACCTAAGTTAAATATCCTGAAGTCAGACTAGCTACGTATAAACAGTTTATTAGAACCAACTCATCTATGTAGCAGAATAGTGAGAAGATTTATAAGAAGAGCTAGCAAGCCTAATGAGCCTGGTGACAGCTGGTTGTCCAGGAAAAGTATTTCAGTTCAAATTTTAAAATTACCAAATTTTAATATATTTTTAAATGTTAACTTGATGTTGAATGAGGACACTCCAATGGTGTAACTGCTATTAAGTCTATGTGATTTGAGTTTAGACCAGAGTAATCCAGGTAGGTTTCTATCTATTATATATTTCTCCCAGTATGAAAGGACAAGAAAAATAAGGCTCAGTTTAAAGATGCCTTAAAACTAATTAATGATAATTAATTATTTTAATTAATATGTACAAAAGATTTACCCATGATCAGGGTTTGTTGAGGTGGCAGAATCTGGTAATTGCATAAAACTTAAACCTTTGGTGCTAGTGGTACAGAATCTGCCTGCCAATGCAGGAGACTTAAGAGAGGCAGGTTTGATCCCTGGGGTGGGAAGATCCCCTGGAGAAAGAAATGGCAACCCACTCCAGTACTCATGCCTGGAGAGTTCCCTGGACAGAGGAGCCTGGCAGACTACAGTCCAGGGGGTCACAATGAATTAGACACGACTTAGTGGCTGCATGACAACCTATCAAGCCTAGCTGCATATTCCACTTTATGATCCAGATCGCTTCCAACTCAAAATACGTGTTCACAGAGTCCTATAAGCAATAGCACAATTTCATATGGAGTAACATGAACAATGATTTTTTTAATCAGTCCTCTTAAGTGGCTCAGTGGATAAAGAGTCCACCTGCAATGCAGAGATCTGGGTTTCATCCCTAGGTTGGGAAGGTCGCCTGGAGAAGGGACTGGCAACGCACTTCAGTATTCTTGCCTGGAGAATTCCATGGACAGAGGAAACTGGCCAGCTACGGTACATGGGGTCCCAGAGAGTTGGAGACGACCAAACGACTTTCACTATTAACTTTTTCACCTTGACCCTCATCACAATACAAGAATGTTTATGAATAATTTCCCATCATGACCCTTAGTTATAATACAATTTATTTACATTCTAGCTAAAACTAACCAAGCCCCCTTTGACCTACAAAAGGAGAATCTGAGCTTGTATCAGGCTTCAACATAGAATATGCAGCATGCCCATTCACCGCCAGCATTATCATAATAAACATTTTCACAGCAATCCTATTTCTAGGCACATCCCATAGCCCCTACATACCAAAACCATACACAACCACCCTTATTATCACAGCGCTACCACTAACAATATCTTTGGTATGAATTTGAGCACCCTACCCTCAATTTTCATATGATCAATGGATACATTTACTCTGAAAAAGCTTCCTATCGCTAACGCTAGCTTTCTGCATTTGACCCATCTCACTACCAAGTATAATATCAAGCTTTCCTCTACAAACATAAGAATTATGTCTGGTAAAAGTTACTTTGCTAGAGTAACTCTAAGTTAGTCTAAGAGAGGTTCAAATCCTCTTATTTCTAGAATTATAGGAATTGAAACTATCCTTATGAGTTGGAAATTCATTCTGCTACCGTATTACTTTACCCTATAGTAAGGCCAGTTAAATAAGCTATCTGGCCCATACCTTGAACTAATAAATACCATCATCTTTATCATTATCCTAACGTCATCTTAACATTTTAGGAATCGTAATTGTAATAACCAGCTTCCTCTGACCACTGATTTGAATCAGTTTTGAAGTAAATATACTAGCCATTACTCCTGTTATAATAAAAATGTTTAATCCATGAGCTATAGAAGTATCCGCTACACAAGCTACCATATCAACATACTTATAATAGCTATTATCATTAACCTGTTATACTCCTGCCAATGCACTGTTACAAAAATCATCTTTAATCTAATAGCATCAATATTAATAACAGTAGCCCTGATAATAAAACTAGAATAAAATATGTATCTCCAAATATCAGAAGGTCTTGTCTGTGGGAGAGGGATTCAACTCTTATGTGTGACTCAGAAAATAGTGGGTAGAATTAATAGGAAGCATATTCCAGTTGTCAAAAGATCTAAGGTGTTGTCTTGGGAACAAGGGATTTCCTACTTGGCACGCAATGACAAAGATTCTTTTTTCTACCTCCTACATGAGACACTGTAAATATATTCAGCACTGTAGGGTGACCACACCTCTCAGTTTGCCCAGGGCAGTTTACTCTTTAATTCAGGTGTAATTATTAATGAGGCTCCTTTTACTCTCTGAAGTGCTCCAGTAATCAATATGGTCTCTCACTTAGAGCAGTGATTTCTCACCACTGCTTCAACATTAGAGGAACCCTGAATATTTAAAAAAATTATTTGGACACATCGGTCTTAGCTGTGGCATGTGGATTCTTTGCTGTGTTATGTGGGATATTTTCTTGCAGTACATGAACTCTCTGGTTGTGGAGCCCAGACTCAGTAGTTGTGGGGCATGATGGGCTTAGTTGCTCTCTGGCATGTGGGATCTTAGGATCAAACCCACGTCCCCTGAATTGAATGGCGATTCTTCATCAGTGGACCACCAGGGAAATCTCTGAATACTTAAAAAAAGAAAAGGTTAGATGCCTAAACACTGAATGTATACCAACTAAAATCAGAATCCTGAGGTTGAAATAAGGCATTGGCAGTTTTCAAAGCCTCCCAGGTGATTCTGTGTACAGCAAGATTGAGAATCCTTTGCCTGGAGGATTCTTCCTTCATTCCTTAACTGGCCCTGTACTATTTTCTGAAAATGTATGTTGTATTTCACAAGGTAAGCAAAGCTTGAAACTCTGCTACAACCATAAGTACATGTTAAGCCACTTTAGTCGTGTCCATTTCTTTGCAGCCTATGGACGGCAGCCCGCTATGCTCTTCTATCCAGAGAAGGCAATGGCAACCCACTCCACTACTCTTGCCTGGAGAATCCCATGGACAGAAGGAGCCTGGTAGGCTACAGTTCATGGGGTTGCTAAGAGTCAGACATGACTGAGCGACTTCACTTTCATGCATTGGAGAAGGCAATGGCAACCCACCCCAGTATTTTTGCCTGGAGAATCCCAGGGACAGAGGAGCCTGTTAGGCTGCCGTCTATGGGGGCGCACAGAGTCAGATACGACTGACGCGCCTTAGCAGCAGCAGCAGCATGCTCTTCTATCCAGGGAGTTCCCAGGCAAGAATACTGGAGTGGATTTGCATTTCATACTCCAGGGGATTGAACCTGCGGCTCTAACATCTTCTTCATTGGCAGGCAAGTTCTTTACCTCTAGCTCCACCTGAGAAGCCCAGTTCAGTTCAGTCGCTTAGTCATGTCTCTTTGCAACCCCATGGACTACAGTACGCCAGTCTTCTCTGTCCATCACCAACTCCTGGATCTTGCTCAAAATCATGTTCATCAAGTCAGTGGTGCCATCCAGCCATCTCATCCTCTGTCATCCCCTTCTCCTCCTGCCTTCAATCTTTCCCAGCATCAGAGTCTTTCCCAATGAGTCAGTTCCTTGCATCAGGTGGCCAAAATATTGGAGCTTCTGTTTCAACATCAGTCCTTCCAATGAATATTCAGGACTGATTTCCTTTAGGATTGACTGGCTTGATCTCCTTGTAGTCAAGAATAAAACAAATAAAAATATAAATTGTCACGTTTTAAAAAAAATTCTGTCCATATGTTTCTATTCTATTTTTTTAAGAGTTCATTTTCAGCTCTCCAAACAAGGCCTGATGGCAGTTTTATGTTTATATTTTCTCTTATGAAGAGAAGATGTATTACATAAAGCTTTTATTTTTTCTTGGGAAAACTCAAATCCATGAAGATTTCTAACTGCACTTACATTCTTCCTTTAATGAGGTAATTATTTTATCAAGTGTTGGGCTAAGAGGTTTACCATGTGTGCAACATTGAATTAAATTGGTGCATAGTAGATATGACATTCATTTAGCTTTCTTATTAGTTTATTAGATTTGATCCTCTGAAATATTTTACCACTTAGCTATGAGCCTTTGAATCCACTCTAATGAGTCTAGCCTTTTATCAGTTGCTTCTTGAAAATGGTTTAACTTCTTGCCCTGGCTGTCAAATGATTAGGAGAGGCATGCTAATAATGCATTTTTCTTTTGGTAGTTCCTGGGAGAAAAAAAAAATAAAGCCCACTCCTGTCAGTTGTTTCCCTGGAACTTTCTGTTAAATGATGAAGATGTATAATTGAGGTTTGGAAAACATATAAATGGAAGTCCAAGACTTGACACTTTTACAGAAAAAAATTCACCCAAGATTTCTGAAATGTTAACATATGAGAATATATTTCATCAGGTTGGTACTGTTTGCTGCACATTTCTGAAGATGTGGAGGGCCTCTCTTTTGGGGAGTGGCTTCCCAGGTGGCACTAGTGGTAAAGAATCCATGTGCCGGTGCAGGAGACATAAGAGACCCAGGTTCAATCCCTGGGTTGGGAAGATCCCCTGGAGGAGGGCATGGCAAGCCACTCCAGTATTCTTGCCTGGAGAATCCCCATGGACAGAGGGGCCTGGTGGGCTACAGTCCCTACGGTCACAAAGAGTCAGACACAACTAAAGTGACAGCATGTATGAATGCCTCTTTTTAGGTTTATTATGGCACATTAGAAAGTGGGGGCTAAAATGATTGGATTTTAAAAGAAGCAAGTTAAAAAAAATAAAAGGATTAACTATTGCGTCTAGTTCCCCATCATGCTTGGGAATCAGCTTTCTCTAACAGAGTAATCTTGGTCTGAAATGCAGAAATTTCTTCATTTTTTAACATTTGGCTTGAAGAATGGGTAACAAGATAAAGAAACCAGCTCTGTTTTCCTGTCCTGATGTAAGTTGTTTGTGGCTGTCATCAGAGGTGCAGGCAGCTGCCTCTTCCCACTTTTTTCTATGTGATCTAATATACCTCACTTACCCTGAAACCTCAGAAAACAGCCAATAAGACTGGATATCCTACAGTGAAATGATTTAATAAAACAAAAAAATTACTCATCAAAACAAGTGGTGCTAAAAACTTCACATAGGAAATGTGCTTCTTTCATATTTTTCTTTCAGATGTCTAATCCTTCTCGGGCTCCCTCAGGCTTGTCTGATGACAGAGTGAATCTCTTTTTATAAATAAGACAAAGAGGTTGGGTAACTGTGTGCAAGAGTGAAATAAATCTTGTCCACACTAAATTTCTGTTTTACCATTTGGTCCAAATCAGTTGCTATAGATTTTGTGCTTAACAGATTTGTCAGATCTTGGAAGAAAAGCAAAATTAACATGACCAGAAAGATCATGTATATAATGACTATATTTGAGTTGATTGAATAGTATTATATCAGTTCTTTGATTTTAAGATCCACTGGCAGATAATCCAATATGCTTTTGTTTAGGAATCTCTTAAAGGAGGAAACCCATTCCTTCTGAATTATCTTGGAATAAGTAACAAAATGCTCTTCCTTGTTCCCTCCTGATACGTTTTCACACCCTTCTTTTAGAATTTGCACTAACAAAAATACAGGAGAGCTATTTCTTAACCTTTAGCTGTCTTTCTTTTTGGTCTTCTAGCAAACTTTCTGTATTTATGTCTGTATGTTATATATGCATCCATTTATTTAGTGGCTCAATTATTTACTTGTACCCCCACCTTATTCTAGAATGGACAAAAGTGGCTTGTGAAGTTGCAGAAGATTTTCCAAGGTTACAGAATTTAATAATGGTAGTGAAAGAAATAAAATTGAAAAAATATAGGACATAGATAGATTATAATGGGGCCATGATATGCATAACCTAATAATCTGTATGCTTGTTAATGAGTGAGCTATTAATTTGACCGTAAGTAGCCTACATAAAAAATAAACCTGGTTAGTTACACAAGTCACAGGAATCATAAGGTAAAAACAAATTCCTCAGGAGATACACAATTTTCACTCTGAGACCAATGAGTCATTTCTTCTGGGAGATTTGGTTGTTTTTTGTTTTTGTTTTTAAGTGGATGGCTTGCTTTGGTGCAGATTTGGAACCCTTTTAAATAAAAGTATAACCTGTTGGATTGGCTACAAGACATGGAACAAAAAGTTTCAAGCAAAGGATTAACTATTCAAATTTGGGGAAATGGAGCAGACCCGTGAGTCTGAAGATTTCAAGGGTATATCTGTGTGCGTGCTCAGTCTTGTCTGACTCTTTACAGCCTTATGGACTGTAGCTCGCCAGGCTCTTGTGTCCATGGTTTTATACCAGTGTGGAATCTAGAGTAGGTTGCCATTTCCTCCTCCCAGGGATCTTCCCAAGCAAGGGATCAAACCCGAGTTTCCTGCATGGCAGGTGAGTCTTTACCACTGAGCCACCCAGGAAGTCCAGGGCATTTATGACAGTGGCAATCACACACTTAGCAGTGGAAGGACAGCTGGATGGTTGCTCATGTGATGGGAAATAGAACAACCTTCAATTTGAATGAATTTCTGTAAGCCATCTAATCGGGTACTTATTTCAGTCTAACAGGATGAAGGAAAGAAGGAATATAAGACACATCTTATGATTTATCAAATGTTTTAAGAGGGAATAGAGTATTCCCTTGTGGCTCAGACAGTAAAGAATCTGCCTACAATGTGAGAGGCCTGTGTTTGATCCCTGGGTTGGGAAGATCCCCTGGAGGAGGCCATGACAACCCACTCCAGTATTCTTGCCTGGGAAATCCCCAGGGATAAGGGAGCCTGGTGGACTACAGTCCATGGGGTCACAAAGAGTTGGACATGACTGAGAGACTAAGCATACACACACGCAGAGTATGCACAAGTCATGAAGAACCCATGCCATTAGTTTCATTAATAATACAGTCAATTGACATTTTCAGATGTACTTTATGGGATGTCTTAGGCTTGAGAGTACAATTCAAACTGAGGAATAAACTATTGCTCTTCTCACATTAAAAAGAAAGTGGTTATGGTACAGTCAAATATACAACATTTTGGGGACATTGCATCCATATATAAACCTATTTTCTTTACTTGCTGAATCAATAGTTTTTTGGGTTTTAATTTATAATGAAGTTGTTAATATTGATAATGATACTTCAGCATATTTTGATAATACTGTTAATGATTGTTATTCATATAAATTAAATGACCAATATATGGAGATCAAAGAAGGCTCAAATACCCTAAATTTATGGAAGCCTTTTGGTCCAGACAAGTTTTTTTCATTCTATTCATATACTGAAGAGCCCAGTGATATTTTTGCATACTGTCTTTATTGACATAGCTAAGAGGCCAGTATCCAAGTTTTTGCCATTTGTAGGAAAATTATATACAGGGATAAGTGAAAGTGAGTGAAGTCACTCAGTTGTGTTGGACTCTTTGTGACCCCATGGACTGTAGCCTACCAGGATTCTCCATCCATGGGATTTTTGAGGCAAGAATACTGGAGTGGGTTGCCATTTCCTTCTCCAGGGGATCTTCCAGACCTAGGGATCGAACCCAGGTCTCCTGCATTGTAGGCAGATGCTGTACCTTCTGAGCCACAAGGGAAGCCCACAGGAATAAGTAATCCCTGCTTTATTTAACTTTGTATCTGAGTTTTGGTTTACATGATACTTATAACTTTAGGAAAAATCTCCTCTCCTTCCCAAACTGGAAAAAAGACAATGCCAGTGGAATTTCCTCACTAATTAGATGTGGGTTATGAGAGAATACTGAGGATGATTCAAATTTTTTGACCTGAGCAATGAGAAGGATGGAGTTATCATGAATGAAATGAGAAAGACAATGGGAAGTAGGAACCCATTTTGGAGGGAAGACTGAGGGTCAGTTTTGGATGAGTTTAGTATAAAATTTGTGGCATCCGATTGGAAAATTGAGAAAATGGTTAGATATGAGTGTCTGAAATTCAGGAGGGTATCATGGTCTGGAGTTGTAAATTTAAGTCTCAAAGTATAAATAGTGTGTAAAACCGTAGACTAATTAAGTGAAAATTAGGTAGGCAAGAGAAGTGGTCCCAAGGCTAAACACTGTAGCCTTTTAGGAGGCTGGAGAAGTGAGGACAAGTTATCAAATGGGATTTAGAAGTAACAAGCGATGCAAAAGCAAAACCAGGAAAGGAAAGCATGTTGGAAGCCAAATGGTGAAGGTTGTTTTCAGGAAGAGCAAGTGATCAGCTGCATCAGGTGTCTTTAAAAGGTCAGGTCGGAGTTCACTGCTTGATTTGGAAAAGTGGAGGCCATTGGTGACATTGGTAACCAGAGTTTTGGTACATGGTAAGGGGAAGCTTGACTGGAATGAGGTTAAGAGAAAACAAGATAGACATTTAAGGTGGCAAACATCAACAATCTTATTTAAAAAATGTAGAGGGAAGCAGAATGATTTAGTTATAGCTGGAGAGGGAATGGAGCCAAGAGAAAAACAAATTCAAGATGGGAGAAATCACAGCTGATAAAATTAAAAGCTTCTGCACAACAAAGGAAACTATAAGCAAGATGAAAAGACAGCCTTTGGAATGGGAGAAAATAATAGCAAATGAAGCAACTGACAAACAACTAATCTCAAAAATATACAAGCAACTCCTGCAGCTCAATTCCAGAAAAATTAATGACCCAATCAAAAAATGGGCCAAAGAACTAAATAGAAGAAACTAAACATTTCTCCAAAGAAGACATACGGATGGCTAACAAACACATGAAAAGATGCTCAACATCACTCAATATCAGAGACATGCAAATCAAAACCACAATGAGGTACCATTTCACACCAGTCAGAATGGCTGCTATCCAAAAGTCTACAAGCAACAAATGCTGGAGAGGGTGTGGAGAAAAGGCAACCCTCTTACACTGTTGGTGGGAATGCAAACTAGTACAGTTGCAAATCAAGACCACAATGAGGTACCACTTCACACCAGTCAGAATGGCTGCGATCCAAAAATCTACAAGCAATAAATGCTGGAGAGGATGTGGAGAAAAGGCAACCCTCTTACACTGTTGGTGGGAATGCAAACTAGTACAGCCACTATGGAGAACAGTGTGGAGATTCCTTCAAAAACTGGAAATAGAACTGCCTTATGACCCAGCAATCCCACTGCTTGGATATTCACACCGAGGAAACCAGAATTGAGAGACACGTGTACCCTAATGTTCATCACAGCACTGTTTACAATAGCCAGGAGATGGAAGCAACCTAGATGTCCATCAGCAGATGAATGGATAAGAAAGCTTTGGTACATATACACAATGGATTATTACTCAGCCATTAAAAAGAATATATTTGAATCAGTTCTAATGAGGTGAATGAAACTGGAGCTGATTATACAGAGTGAAGTAAGCCAGAATGAAAAACACCAATGCAGTATATAATGCATATATATGGAATTTAGAAAAATGGTAACTATAACCGTGTATGCGAGACTGCAAAAGAGATACAGATGTATAGAACAGTCTTTTGGACTCTGGGAGAGGGAGAGGGTGGGATGATTTGGGAGAATGGCATTGAAACATGTATAATATCATACAAGTAATGAATCACCAGTCTAGGTTCGATGCAGGATACAGGATGCTTGGGGCTGGTGCACTGACCCAGAGGGATGGTATGGGGAGGGAGGTGGGAGGGGGGTTCAGGATTGGGAACATGTGTATACCCATGGCGGATTCATGTTGATTTATGGCAAAACCAATACAATATTGTAAAGTAAAAAATAAATAAATAAAATCTGGGGGGAAAAAAAGAACGTTTTGGTAGAGAGGGACAATTGACAGCAAGGAATTTCTGGAAGTGTGTTTGAGCAAGTGGGAAGAGATGACATCTATTGGAAGCATAGCCCTGGTGGGTATAGGCAGTTTATCCATGGTGGGAAGAGGGAGAGTGGAAAAGGACTGATGCTTGTGGATGAGAGTTGTGGTGAAATAGGAAACAGTCATTAGTTAAGGGTGAGGATGGGGGAGATGTTGCTTGTTCAAGGACAGGAGAAGGCATACTATAGTTATCTAAGGAAATATAGTACGGCTGTCAGAGTTCCTTAAGAACTCAATTCTATTTAATACTCAAATTTCAAGTGAGGCTGGTTAGCATCCTTGTATGTTTTTCTTCAGCCATGTCAACTGTCTTGGTAGGGGACTGTGACATTGAAATTATTTATAACCAGAACTGAGAATTTGCATGTATATATTGTTTTACATTTAAGATTTATCATCTAAAAAATGTTCAGAAGTGATGTGAGCATTTCACAGTATGCCTTATGCGGCTTCAGATTATTCACTATTCATTAAATTCTAGTGTTAGGCTCCATGGTTAGTAAAGTAGACATGATTCTTATTCTTAGAGAGTTTACACTTACTGTAAACTAAGTAGATGTTCCTGGAAGGAAGGATAACAGGCCCAGATGACATGTGGAGGACCATCTACTTAAACTGGAAAATGAATGACTGTTTTGAAAATGTTAAACACAGGTGCAAATAAATTATATGGCATTCAATTGTTTCCAATGTTTAAAATTAGGAGTTCTCAAACTTTGATCTCAGGACACTTAAAAAATAATTTTTATTTATGTATTTATTTTTGGCTGTGCTGTGATGGCTTTTTCTCTTGCAATGAGTGGGGGCTACTCTCTAGTGGTGTGAGGACTTCTCATTGCCATGGATTCTCTTGTTGTGGAGTATGGGCTCTAGGCGTGCAGGCTTCAGTAGCTGTGGCTCCTGGGCTCCAGAGCACAGGCTCAGTAGCTGTGGCACACAGGCTTAGTTGCTTTAAGGCATGTGGGATTTTCCTGGACCAGGGATCAAACCCTTGTTTCCTGCATTGGCAGGTGGATTCTTTACCAGTGAGCCACCAGGGACACCCTCAGGACACCTTTATAAACTTAAAAAATCTTGAGGAGTCCACAGAACTGTTGTATATGTGGTTAAATTGATTGATATTTACACATAAAAATTAAAACCAAGACACTTAAAATATTTTTTTCATTTTAAATAAAAATAAACCCAATTTAATTGGAGTAAAAGATCATTGATCAATAATTTGTTTTGTTTTTCTTGAAGGGTTTACTTTGCTTTTTCTTTGATGAGTATGTCTCTTTAAAACATAGAATCAGTGAAGTCTAAGGAAATCTGGAATTTAATCATTTCAATTTTTCTAGTGCAAACCTGGAAACTGAGGTCCAAAGGAGTGAGAGTTCAAGGTCTCAGTGATGGTTAAGGATGGCTTAGCTGTTTTAAAATAAAAAATGTAAATCTACCAATTTGAGTTGTTGTCAAAACTATTATGTAAAATTAGTATGAAAATGGAGTACTTCAAATACATGAACTTATCATCTAGATTTGATCAACTATCCATCCTAAAATAAATCTAATTTTTGTTGTTGTGTCTCCTATTCACACAAGACTAATTATCCAGAGGCAGCTACTTAAAGATGAGGCAGAAGGTCGGGAAAGGATTAGGAAGTTGCTCTTGGGTTTTCTTTGTAACTTCAAATCCTTTTAAGTCTTGGAGACATTGTAGTGTATTATTCACTTGCCTCAGGAACATCAAAGGCAAAAAGGAATGAAAAGAAAAGAATAGAAAGCCATTACAGAGTGTAGAGTTTTCTAAAATCTATTTGCTTTGCTATCTATGGCAATAAATACCCCTTTGACAACGAATGTATATAATGGGCAGCACTTGGAGCTGCTGCAAATCTTCTTTAGCTGTTGCACACTTTTAATTATGAACTAAGAAACAGCATAAATCCCAACTGCATCTTTAGGAGAAGTGCAAATTCAATATCAGTGCTACTCCTTGATACTAGAAGCAGCTGAGGTATATCTATATGTGAATATCTGTCCATCATGTATCTATCATACACCAATTTATTCCCCCCACGCCTGTCTCCTCCACCCCCCATCCCCCCAACTCCTCACCTCTAGCCCACACACATTTAAGAGGTATTTCTGGAAGAAGGAGAAATTATTATCTGCTGTGTTAAGCAGAAAGGTCTTTGATTAATCAGAATATTTTCATGATGGTAATGTATACTCAGCAAGCTAGCTAGAAATTTGAAATACATAAATAAGAATTTTGGCAAAAACCAAGACAAACATGTCTTCAGTATACCCCCCGCCCCCGGGCTTTTTAAGACAGATAACTTAACCTCATTTTGAAGACAGTAGTACTTACTTACACAAGAGAGAAAAGGAACAATCAGCTGTATTTGACCTCACTCAGCCTTGAGATCCTTGTCTACTACCATTTGCTTCTTCCAAGATACAACAGAGTAACATGTCTTATCAAATAGCTACCTGCAGTGAGGTTACAGGCTTTCACTAAGGTTAAAGAAGATGAAGGCTTAGACTTAGTCTCTAAGTCATGTCTGATTCTTGTGACCCCATGGACTGTAGCTCACCAGGCTCCTCTCTCCATGGGATTTTCTAGGCAAGAACACTGGAGTGGGTTGCCATTTCCTTCTCCCAAACAAGGTGAATGTTGTATATAAATGAAAAGTTTAGCTGAGTCTTAGAAACGCCTTGTAGGACAAACAGCATTCATTCAACAAATATTTGAGCACCCAGTACGGTAGTTGTCAGCCCTGATGGCATATTAACCCCACTGAGGAAGCCTTTGAAAAACACCATCAGTGACCTGGTGAAATCCCAGATCAGTTAAATCAGTGTTTCTAGGGTAAGGCTCAATGATCATTTGTTTTAATCTCCCCAAGTAATTCTAATATGCTAGACACCACACATTGAAGGTGAATAAAGCCAGGTTCTTCAAGAAACTCACAGGTTGATATGGAAGGCAGATATATATGTAAAAAATTGCACTGAAATGTCATATGAGATATGTAATATGCATTTTTCAAACTATTACTCTGTTCTGGGAATTATACACATGTATATTCCTTCTAATCCATAAACCCCTGCAATTTGTCATTATTATCATCATTTTACAGATGTTGAAATTAAATTTCAAAAAGCTTAGTAAGTTGACCAAGGTCATATGCTAGTAAACGGCACAACGGATGTTCAGTCTGTGTTGCTCTGGGTCCAGAGTTTGCTCTCTTTCCACTATGGCAAAACTGTCCTGGGATCAGACAAAATCATTTGAGTTGACTCCAGGATGAGTAGACTTGGGTGCTTGTGTCACTGAGTCTAAGCTTGTACTGCTCCCGAGACAAGACAGTAAACTGAGAGACATGTTGTTGGGTCAAGGAATAGCAACTTTATTCAGAAAGCCAGCAGACAGAAAAAATGGTGGACTACTGTCCCAGAGAACTATCTTAACTGGATTAGAATTCAGGCTTGTATTTATACTAAAAGAGGAGGGGATGTGGCTAATTGCTACAAACTGCTTGCTGCAGGAATTCTTAGTTCTTACAGCTGACAATTTAGGTCTAGCCACAATGATCTTATAAACCTCCAGTAAGACAATTGTTATTTTTTGTTCTGCAACTTTTTATCTCTGTGTGAAGGTTCAGTTCAGTTCAGTTCAGTTCAGTCGCTCAGTCATGTCCGACTCTTTGCTACCCCATGAATCACAGCATGCCAGGCCTCCTTGTCCATCACCGGCTCCCAGAGTTCACTCAGACTCGCATCCATCGAGCCAGTGATGCCATCCAGCCATCTCATCCTCTGTTGTCCCCTTCTCCTCCTGCCCCCAATCCTTCCCAGCATCAGAGTCTTTTCCAATGAGTCAACTCTTCACATGAGGTGGCCAAAGTACTGGAGTTTCAGCTTTAGCATCATTCCCTCCAAAGAAATCCCAGGGCTGGTCTCCTTCAAAATGGATTGGTTGGATCTCCTTGCAGTCCAAGAGACTCTCAAGAGTCTTCTCCAACACCACAGTTCAAAAGCATCAATTCTTCGGCACTAACGTGTTATAAATTTAAAGGTAAGAGTCTTGAGAATGGGCTTCCCATATATTTCAGATTGTAGGCAGCATTCTTTTACAAAAGGTACAGAGCCAGCATGACTAAGCACATCTAAAGGAATAAATCCAATATGGAGTCAGGTTCTTCTCTGTTGTGAGTGTTAGTTGCTCAGTAGTGTGTGACTCTTTGCAGCTCCATAGACTGTAGGCTCTTTTGTCCATGTTCTTGAGGCAAGAGTACTGGAGTGGGTCGTCCTTCCCTTTTCTAGGGGATCTTCCCAACCGAGGGACAAACCCATGTCTCCTGCATTGCAGGCAGATTCTTTACTGTTTAAACTACGAGGGAAGCCAAAATCAAAGCACTTAGGTTGCCATATTTCTGGGCTTCTCTGTCCATAGGATTCTCCAGGCAAGAATACTGGAGTTGGTAGCCATTTGTTTCTTCAGGGGACTATTCCCGAACCAGGGATCTACTTGGGTCTCCTGCATTACAGGTGGATTCTTTACCATCTGAGTCACTAGGGGAGCCCTTCTTCTTTGTTACACTTGGGCAAGAGGATAAGAGTTCAAGGGTGTGCCAAAGGCACTGAGGCATGAAAATGTATGACTTGTTTGGAAATTACGCAGAGATCCATGAAGCTGTCTAGTGTGGTGAATGATGGAAGGTGAAACTGTAGAAGTAAGCAAAGATTATATCATGGGTGTTTAACTGTCTTAATTAAACATCAAAACGTTAAGGACATATAAAGTAAATTTACAGAGACTCAGAGTGGTTGCCTATTATCTGTCTTCCTGGTAACTTCTTTTGTCCTGGGAATATCCCTCAGACATTTTACAGATATGCTGTACTCTCTTTCCCAACCGCATCATTACAGGATTCTTACAGGTTCATTTGCCCTTTCTTGACTCTGACAAACTGATCTCTCTTTATTAGCTCAGGACTGTGGCTCCCCCAAGCTTTTCTGATCTAGAGATGAGGAATAAAGTTAGTTTCTTTCAACTGATTGATACTGTGGGATGTGAAGCCCAGGAGCTACTGGCAACCATTTTGGTGCTAAATGTAGGGAAAGAGAAAAACACCCACATTCACTGGGTTCTTGTCAGAGACAGGAGCTGAGACAGAGCATCTCTGATTGTACAAGTTAGGATGATCTATGCTCTTTTGCTATAACTGACAGCTCCCAAATCTCAGTGGCTTAAAGAACACTGACTTGTTTCTTGACCATGCTGATATCTATCACAGATAAGTGGGGGGCTCTGTTCATCATGAGCTTTCCTGGTGGCTCAGATGGTAAAGAAGCTGCCTGCGATGTAGAAGACATGGATTCAGTCCCTGGGTCAAGAATATCCCCTGGAGAAGGGCATGCTTACTCACTCCAGTACTCTTGCCTGGAAAATTTCATGGAAGAGGAACCTGGTGGGCTACAGTCCATGAGGTCGCTAAGAGTTGGACATGACTGAATGACTTCACTTTCACTTTTCACTTTCATGCATTGGAGAACGAAATGGCAACCCTCTCCAGTGTTATTGCCTGGAGAATCCCAGGGATGGGAAGCCTGGTGGGCTGCCATCTATGGGGTTGCAGAGTTGGACACGACTGAAGCGACTTAGCAGCAGCAGAGCGACTAATACTTTCACTTTCTGTTCATCATAGACATGTAAGGATCCAGGTTTATGGAGCAGACCCATCTCAAATGTTACTGTTCATCATACCAAAGAGAAATAAGCTGGGTCTGAAGGGTCTCTCACCAATAATTAAAGCCCATAAATGACATATGTCACTTCTGTTCATAAAATCATTGACCAAGAGGAGTTACGTTATACCACCTAAGCACAGGGGTCATAAAGGATGTGCCATAAGGGCAGACTTGGGGAGAACCAGAAAAAAATTGTGTAACAGCATTAGTGACTATTATAATAACCTTCCTATAGTTTTTTTGCCTTTCCTATTTTTTAAAATTGAAATATAGCTGATTTACATTATTGTGTTAGCTTTAGGTATACAAAGTACAGTCCTCACATGAGATGTGCTATTATCCTTCCTATAAATTCCCTTTTAATTTTTAACTTAGTACATTAAGTTTTACTTTCATAAAGTAATTAATGCCTATAAAGTAAATGATGCTAAAGGCTTTTAAGAAAAGCAAGAGTCCTCCCATCATGTCTAGTCCTGATCCCAAGATAATCACTTTCAAGTTTTTAAGGTGCCACGTCCTTTTGCTGTGTCAATTACTTCTCTCCTAGCTGCTTTTATCTGTCCCAAATGTGTTGCTATCTATTATGTAAAATGCTCTTGGGTTAGGATTTTTATTTTAGTATGAATATTTCTGGCAACAAATGTGAAATATTTGCTATTGTCTTCTTTCCCACCTATGTTATCTCTGTAAATGGCACCTCCCTTATGGCAGAAAGTGAAGAGGAACTGAAAAGCCTCTTGATGAAAGTGAAAGAGGAGAGTGAAAAAGTTGGCTTAAAGCTCAACATTCAGAAAATGAAGATCATGGCATCTGGTCCCATCACTTCATGGCAAATAGATGGGGAGACAGTGTCAGACTTTATCTTTTGGGGCTCCAAAATCACTGCAGATGGTGACTGCAGCCATGAAATTAAAAGATGTTTACTCCTTGGAAGGAAAGTTATGATCAACCTAGACAGCATATTAAAAAGGAGAGACATTACTTTGGCAACAAAGGTCCATCTAGTCAAGGCTATGGTTTTTCCAGTGTTCATGTATGGAT